>JAHRHZ010000048.1:8922028-8932372 GCA_024137785.1 Ginglymostoma cirratum | reverse complement strand
ACACACACACCCTCTCCTCCACACACACACACACACACACACACACACACACACACCCCGACAGAGGAATCTATGGGGTGAATCTGTGTTGGCAGATGTATTCCATTTCGCTGAAACACCACACAATTTATCGACAGTCAACGTGGAGTTTTATCAATTCCTACTTTGTAAATAAAACCAGTCTGACTTCAAACCCAAACACAAAGAGATTCTAAACAAGGACTCACACCTAACATGTATTGTCTGACCTAAAATGTCACCTCTTCTTTACACTGATAAAACCTTTAGTTCTCTCAGGACCATGACTTGAAAGGAATTCGAGTTCTTCCTTGTACATATTAAGCAATGAAAACCTTCTCGGTTAATCAATTCAAACATCTCCAAGTTTGCAGATGATACCAGAGATAGCAGGAACTGCCGATGCTGGAGTCTGAGGTAACACAGTGTAGAGCTGGATGAACACAGCAGACCAGGCAGCATCAGAGGAGCAGGAAAGCCAACGTTTCAGATCGGGACCCTTCTTCAGAAAAGTTCTTCAGAAAAGCTGAAGGTAAGCATGCAGGTGCAGCAGGCAGTAAAGAAAGCAAATGGTATGTTGGCCTTCATTGTGAGAGATTTCGAGTACAGGCACAGGGATGTGTTGTTGCAGTTGTAAAGGGGCTTGGTGAGACCATACCTGGAATATTGTGTACGGTTTAGATCTCCTTTTCTGAGGAAGGATGCTCTCGCTCTTGACAGAGTGCAGCGAACGTTTACCAAGCTGATTCCAGGGATGGCGGGGCTGAAATATGAGGAGACATTGAGTAGGTTAGGATCGTTTTTGCTGAAGTTCAGGCAAATGAGGGAGGATCTCATAGAGACTTATAAAATTCTAACAGGACTGGACAGGATAGGTGTGGGGAGTATGTTCCTGATGGTGGGTGTGTCCAGAACTAGGGGTCACAGTATGATGATTCGGGGCAGACAATTTAGGACAGAGATGAGGAGACATTTCTTCACCCAAAGGGTGGTGAGCCTGTGGAATTCATTACCACAGGAAGTAGTTGATGCCAAAACATTGAATGTATTCAAGAGGTGGCTAGATATAGCACCAGGCCCGAATGGGATCAAAGTTTATGGGGAGAAAGAAGGATTAGGCTATTGAGTTGGACGATCAGCCATGATCGTGATGAATGGTGGAACAGGCTTGAAGGGCCGAATGGCCTCCTCCTGCTCCCATCTTCTACATTTCTAACTGATTCAAGATTTAACAGCATCTTAGGTTTGTTTAGTACATCCTCATCAATGGTGTGAACGTTTGATCTTTTACTTATAAATTCTGTGCCAGATACTACCTCTCTCACTAACACCTGATGTAGGACTGAGGCTCCAAAAGCGTTTGACTTCAGATAAACCTGTTGGACTATAACCAGGGGTTGTGTGATTTCTAAACTTGTCCACTCAAGTCCAACACCGGCACTTCCATATCAAAACCACAGCAGGTCCTCCATCAGTTTCAACAATCTGTGCTGATCGTCTGCAGTTTCAGACATTCCCAGCTTTGAAACATAATCACCATTTCCACGACTGCAATAATATAAAACACTTGCATATTGCCATCATGCACAAGTTGCAAGGAAGAAATACATCATTTGCAAATGGAAATGTACATCGATAGCTTCAGTAAATGGACAAAATTTGGCAGATGGAGTTTAATGAAGATGTGTAGATTAGGGGGATGGGTCTGGGTGGGATGCTCTGAGGGTCAGTGTGAATGTGTTGTGCCGAAGGGCCTGTTTCCACACTGTAGGGTTTCTATAAACTTCTATGAAGTGTGAGGTGTTCCATTTTCATCAGACAAATAGAAGGGCAACTTATTACAGAGAACATAGAACATAGAACACAGAACATTACAGCGCAGTACAGGCCCTTCAGCCCTCGATGTTGCGCCGACCTGTGAAACCAATCTGAAGCCCATCTAACCTACACTATTCCATTATCATCCATATGTTTATCCAATGACCATTTAAATGCCCTTAAAGTTGGAGTTATTGTCCAAATGGGGAAAAAAAGTTCAAAATGCTTTGGTGTAGAGGGATCTAAGTGTCCTTGTGCACAAACTGTACAAAGCTAGTATATGGGTACAGCAGGCAACAAAGGAGGGCAAACAGAATTTTAGCATTTATTGCTGAAGGAATGGAGTGTAAAAGTGGGGAAGTCTTGTTGCAACTGGACAACATATTGGTGTGTCTGTAGTACAGCATACCATTTTGGTTCCATCAATTGAGGAATTGCATTGGAGGCTCTTCAGAGAAAATTCACTGAATTAATTCCAGAGATAAAAGGCTCGACTTTTAGACAGATTGAGCAGCTTCGGCCTATACGCACTAGGGTTTAAAAGCACAAGAGAAGACCTGCTTCGGCCTACATGCACTAGGGTTTAAAAGCACCAGAGAAGATCTGCTTCCGCCTATACGCACTAGGGTTTAAAAGCACCAGAGAAGATCTGCTTCGGCCTATACGCACTAGGGTTTAAAAGCACAAAAGAAGATCTAATTGACCTTTTTATGATACAAAAAGGGGTGTGACAAAGCAGATGTGGAACAGGTGTTTCCTTTATGGGGCAATCTAGAACGAGAGGTCATAGTTTTAGGCTCAGAGGTGGTAGATTTAATTCAGAGATGAGGAGGAATTACTTCTCTCAAAGTGTTGTAAATCTGTGGAATTTACCATTCGAGGCTCTGGGAATCGGAAGAAATTTAAGGAGAAGATTGACAGACTTTTTAGTTAGCAATGCGTTAAAGGGTTATGGAGAGCAGGAGAGTGGAGCTGAGGCTGAGATGAGATCAGCCATGACTGTACTGAATGGCAGAGCAGGCTCAAGGAACTGAATTGCACAGTCATGATCGCACATTTATATATTGGAGAAGTTTTGGGTTAATTTATAAAGCTGTTAAATTAAATTTGCTTAAACTTAGATTTAATTCAGTCAGCACTCCAGCTGTGTGCGAATGCCTATTTCACAAAGCAGCTGAGGCCTGGTGCACAGAATGAACTACAACAGTGCAATAACCTGGATTTATATTTAAAGTTTGAGAGTTTGGATTTGGATTTATATCGCATTGTAAATGTGGTGTGCCATGTCCCAAGGTGTTTTACAGCAGCATTATTGGGAATACATTCGCCAAATCTTGAGGAGATATCATGACAGCCGATCAAAAAGACCAAGTTTTCAGGACCAGCTGAAAAAGACGCAAAGAGGTTTAGGGAAACAATTCCTGAGCTTAGGGCTTTGGCAGCAGATGGTAGGGTAACCAGTCGCAGAACAACAAAAATCAAGAGCAGAAATTTTCGATCCATCTTTTTGGATATATTACAACATGCTTCTGGAGTGGAGGGGCTTTGATCCAGGGACCTGCAACACATATGGTCAGAGGTAGGGACAATACCTTGTGCACCAAAATTGCCCTTCACACTTACTTAAGTAGCAAAAGGTTAGGCTCTGTAATGCACGTGCTGATAGTACAGTGGAGGCAGATTAGTATTTTTAATCAACACAACTCCAGGGGGGGTGCAGATGGGACTTGTACCTGGGTCTCTTGATCCGGGGGTAGGGACACTACCACTGTGCCAAGAGAGTTCACCATCAGATTTAGACAATGAGGTTTATTAGCACAGCTCAGAGAGGAAACAGGGTGTGATAGCAATGAGGGTTTTCTCCAATGAATGTAACTTGGTGTCTTAGCTAAACAAGTCAGGACCGAGCCACGAGTGAGACTCATGTTATACCTGCCTGAGCTAATTTTTAAATTCCTTTACCTTGATTCACCTTTCTTCAAAAGGCACTTACAATGGATGAGGCAAAGGCTCCCTTCACTTTGCAGTGTTCGCATAGAGACCAATGACCTTAGTCTTCCAGCTATTAAAGCAGGGAACTCCAGATTTATGTCCAGATTCAACTGACTCCATGCAAACCTTCAGATGGACAATTACCCAGTGTAGGGAGATAGTAGGAACTGCAGATGCTGGAGAATCTGAGATAACAAGGTGTAGAGCTGGATGAATACAACTGCCAAGCAGCATCAGAGGAGCAGATTTTTGGCCTGCTGTGTTCATCCAGCTCTACACCCTGTTTACCCAGTGTAGGGAATCCTCCAAAACAGTCCGCAACTCCGACAAAAGGTCTGAAACCTCTGAGGCCTCTGCCTAGTGTACAGGAGTATGAAGAGGGATTAAAACCTGTGACTCCTGAGTAACTATTAAACTGACATTCCCCAACAGCCCACCTTGTACCCGGCAACTGCATGGACACCCAACACCAACCAGGACCCAAACAGCTCCAGGACCCAATGCTAACTCTACAGCCCTGTCCCCAGGGACTGCCCCAATGCCAACCCCAAAATAGGGTTTCCAACTGTGAACAGAAGACCTCAGCCTGTATGGTATTGCCCAAGCCAGACTGTGTGATGTCTCCAGCACCTTCCCTTCGCTCTGAAACAATGCACTAATCCTGGTGGAACATCATTTCCCAATTCTGATGAGAAGTCACCAGACTTGAAACATTAACTCTGCTTTCTTCCCAAAGAGAGGGTTGGCTTATGAGGTGAGGTTGAGTTGATTGGGACGATAGTCATTGGAATTTAGAAGAATGAGGGGGATCTTATAGAAACACATAAAATTATGAACAGAATAGGTAAGATAGAAGCAGGGAGGCTGTTTCCACTGGCGGGTGAAACTAGAACTAGGGGGCATAGTCTCAAAATAAAGGAGAGCAGATTTAGGACTGAGTTGAGGAGGAACTTCTTCACCCAAAGGGTTGTGAATTTGTGGAATTCCCTGCCCAGTGAAGCAGTTGAGACTACCTTGTTTCTCAGGCATGAGAATGTTTCTAAGGCAAAGATAAGATGCTCTTTGGAGGGTTGGTATGGACCTGAGGACTGAATGGCCTGCTATAGGGATTCTATTGAATCCATCAATTTGAATCTGCAAATCCATGCAATGGATTTATTCATCCTGCAATGTATTGATCATGAAAATTATGACTCATTTCAGAGTCAACACTTACCTATTCAGCCCCTAACTCCCACTTTGTACATTCATTAATAAACAAAAGATTGGAGAAACAATGCACACAGAGAACTGGCAAGATGCCTCTTTGAAAAGAGCCATTATAACATGCAGACAATGCCTGGTACATACTGTACAACTTCAAGTTACTACAGAATTTTATAAAAAAAGGCTGTATGAAAGACAAGGACTGTGACAGCTCAGGACGAGGCCCTCCCTCACATCGGTAATGTTGACGATGCCGTAGCTATCAGAAAACTCTGAACAGTCTGGAAATTCTTTCTCTAGAAAGATGATAACTGAGAGATGGCCTGATTGAGGAGGTCCTCCTGGAGCTCCCTGTCTGGGAGCTAGAAACTCTGGGTGCAAGTCTCATCCAGGTCTTGCTAATGACAGAAGCAATGTCCATGAAATAAAAATGAAAAGAAAATGGAATCTCAGTTTACCAGGCAGCACCTGTGGAGAGAGACCAGACAAAGTTCTGATAAAAGGTCATCACCATGAAATGTTAGTGCAGTTTCTCCCCATAGACGCTGTCAGGCCTGCTAAGATTTTCCAGTATGGCTTCTTGTTATTGTTTCTAAAATATCCAGCATCTGTAATTTTTTGCTTTTGCAGGGAGTGTCCACTGTGGGGCTGAACAGGTTGATAACTAGCCTGCTAATTCTTCCCAAGTTTTCAACAAGGGGGGTGTGTGTGTGTACACGTGTGTGTGTGTGTGTGTGTGTGTGTGTGTGTACACATGTGTGCGTGTACACGTGTGTACACGCGCATGTGTGCATGAGATGTATATGTGTGTACACGCATGTGTGTACACGTGTGTGTACATGTGTGTGTACACGCACATGTGTGCGTGAGATGTATGTATATGTGTGTGTGACTATACGTGTGTGTGTACACGTGTGTACATGTGTGTGTACACACGCACATGTGTGCTTGAGATGTATGTATATGTGTGTGTGACTATACATGTGTGTACACGTGTGTACATGTGTGTGTACACACGCACATGTGTGCGTGTGATGTATGTATATGTGTGTGTGACTATACGTGTGTGTGTGTGTGTTTCTGCCTTTGTCTGTGTGTTTGCGTGCACCTTTCTGTTGTGTGTGTATGCGCATGCCTGTGTCTGTCTATGCCTTTTCTTCGACATGTGTTCATGTGTCTGCATGTGTGCACATATGTTTTGCGTGCGCATGTATGTGCACGCCTGTGACTATATGTGAGTGTGTGGGCCTGTTTTTATGTGTGTGTATCTCTATGATAAAAAGAACCTTATAAAAGGCCTTCAAAACTACAAGAGAATAAACGTACAGAAAATGTTTTCTATTTTGGGGAGACCAAAACTACTGACCATAACATAAAGACAGCGCTTAATAAATCTAATAAAGAATTTGCAATCAATTTTTGTAGAAGCTGTGGTCAGAAGTTGGGATTGTTCACAATAAGTCGTTGAGTCAATTAACAAATACATTCAAGGAGAAATGCTTTCATGTTTAAAACTATTGATTAAATTATTGATAGTTATTGATAAAATTGCAGTAACTTTACATCTCAGACTATGGTGATATTCAAAGAAATGAATTTTAAAGAAAACGAAATTACTGCCCGTCAGTAGCATCAATAATCCAAAAACAATGTTATCAGAAAATGACGGCCACGTTTGAAGCATTAACTTTGCCTCTTGTTCCACAGATGCTGCCAGACCTGTTAAATTTCTCCAGTACTTTTTGTCTCTATTTCAGATTTGCAGCATCAGCATTTATTTTTACCTTGTGTTCCTAGTTTATTGTGCACTAAACCCTTCTTAAGACAGGATTGGCACAGCTTCCCTATGAGTAATGCCAGAGCAATTCTTTCAGTACCAAACTCCTTTATTAGTTCAAATTTTACAAGCTCATATGGCTTTGGTAGCCCCTTTATTTACTCTCATGTTGTGAAACTCGCATTGGCTATTGGGAACAGCTGAAATCTCCATTACATTGAGGGAGCACAATGGATAAAGGAGTCAAAGATTGAATTGTGTGTAAAACAAACATTTTTTTTGTTGCCTGATTGAAAACAATTTCCCCTGCAGCATGTCCTCGGTTAAATCAATGTCTCCTTCTCACTGAATCCTCAAGGTTTCCTCTGGCTTTCTGAGCAAGTTCACTCAAGCATTTGGTTTGATGAAAACGGCTGTATCTCCCGAAATCCTTAAACTTCTTCACTCAATCACCCTTCTGCTCTATTGGATTTCAGCACTGAGATAAACTTCCACCCTAAAGCTTGGACCTTGCAAAGATTTTCTTGATCCACTCAGATTTATTTAATATATTGTCACTTGTACCTAGGTACACGGTGGAAAGTGGATAATGTTGCCATGTTCTGGTGCTATCTCGGATTACAGTATAAATTTCTCAATAAGTTGTATAAATGGCAAGATACTGAATAAATTAACATTAAATTGGTATCAATAAAGCTGAAACAGCTTGAGACAGTGCTCCCATTTCTGAACTCTTGCTCAAACTTTTAGGGTCCACCAGATACTTGGCTAGAAATTGCAGAGTAATTGAATGCATCGCCTCAATTCCTGTGGCACCATCCCATTGAGATATTTCCTGGGATGAACAATTACAGGGAAGTTGAGCTGCATTACAGGGAGTGGAGAAGAGGCTTGTCATGGACCTTGTAGATGTGACACTCTGCACTTACATTTATTGCTGTTGTGATCTATCTGCGTACACCACGCCTGTCATGGGAAAACCAAGCCTCCGTCTTTGTTCCTCTCTTTCTGATAAAGGGGTCAAAGATTGAGTCGCGTGGAAAAAAAAAATTGCATTTCTTCTGCTGAAAGCAATTTGCCCTGCAGCACATCCAGATCTCCTTCCCACTGAGTCTTCCAGGTTTCTTCTGCCAACCATTTAGTGAAAAAGGTTGTACATCTGTGTTGAATGTAGTTCATGAAACCCAATAGGCTACTGGCTTCTTATGACCTGATCCACAACTGTTCTTTCCCTGCACCAACCTGGCTTTCGCCTGTTTGTGCAAACTTAACATTTCTGAATTACAATTACAACTGACATAATGCATATTCAATTTCACCAGCTTCGTTCACTCATAACAGACCTTCAATATCCTTTTCAGAAACCCGAGTAACTTGCTTTTTTAATTACCAGCAACCAGGTTAGCTGATCCGCGGCAAGGATTAATATCCCAGGGTAGGCATAGAAGAAACTTTGAAACTGATCATTTTGTTCTCCTGCACTATAGTTTTGCAAGCAGCATATTACTTTACCTATTAGATCCTGACTCATCATGTCTTTCTCGCTCGCTCTCACTCATTGAGAGGTGCAGCTAAAACAAAACAATCTACTGACTTGCCACAGAACCTGATTTCATCAAAGCTAGGCTAATGCTTTCGTAGCTTAACCAAGTTAATAATGTAAGCAACTCCCTCCCTAATCTGCTCCACAAAACAATGAGATTCTAGATGATCATTCACATCAACTCCACCTTCCCAGTCAGTGGCACTGTGGCTCAGTGGTTAGCACTGTTGCCTCACAGCGCCAGGGAACCAGGTTCAATTCCACCGTGGGTCCGTGTGGAGTTTGCATGTTCTCCCCATGTCTGTGTGGGTTTCCTCCAGATGCTCCGGTTTCCTCCCACAGTCCAAAGATGTGCAGCCATGGATGTCCGTAGTGTCCAGGGATGTGTAGGGTAGGTGGGTTAGCCATGAGAAATACAAGGTTGGGTGGGATGCTCTTCAGAGAGTCAGTGTTGATTTGATGGGCTGAGTTACTTCCACGCTGTAGCGATTCTATGATTTCCACACGATCCTTTGAATCCCTCAGATTGTAAAGATCTATGGATCTCAGCCATGAATATGCTCAGTTACTGGAGATGAGTCTCCAGGATAATGCTGTGTGCAACCCTGGAGAAAAATCATTGAGACATTAAAGAAGGTAGTTTTTGTCACTTCCTTCAAATATTCCCGAGAGAAACAGGAATAAAAAAGGCTGTTTTACTGGAAGTCAAGTATCGTTCAATTGGGTAATGAGCTGAGGAAGACGTCACAAGGATGGGTACGTTAGTTAACTAATGGCTGAAGTGTGGGGGCAGGTCATGTGAAGCAATTGTCTAGGAACACAATTCATACCAACTAAACAATCATAACCCTCTGGGGGTGGAGAATCCCAAAGATCTGTCATCCTTTGACTACAGAAGTTTCTCTTCACCTCACGGCCAACCACTTATTAGGAGATTGTGACCTCTCATTCTAGATTCTATAACCAAGGAAAATATTCCCCAGCACCAAGCTCCCCTTAGGAACTGTACAAATTTCAATGAGATAGTTAAACATCAGACATAAGAATAGGAAGAAACAGATTTGTCCACCCGCTTAGTCCATTTTTGTGTGGCTTTATGCATAGGTTTAAGTTTGAGGCAGATCCAAGAAAAGGCAGTCTCATAAACTAGCTTCCAGATTTGGCTTCTTCATTACAATTTAGAATATGTTAAGACCAAATACAATCCATGGAATTCGGACATACAGCAGCTTCTAACTTCCTGTTACATTATCAGAAGTCCACTCTATAAACCCTACACCTGATGCTAGTTGGTCTATTCAATGTTTCTCTACAAGTTTCTGACGACATGGCTCAACTTCAGGCTTCTGCCAAACTCTCCACTTGTTTCTCACTTTCTCTTAACTCCACCCCACTGTGCTTTTTATGCCCAGTGTGGAGCAATTCCAAGACATCATCACAAGGCAGCTCCAATGTCCTAAAGCCATTACACGAAGTTAGAATATTTGCTTTCAGAGGAAGGACAATAAAACTAAGGCAAGTGTTACATATATCATAGAAATCAACAACGTTTTAAAAAGAAATTCAAAATTTCCAATGAATGACTGAAAGGATCAAACAAGAAAATTTCAAATTGTAGGATTTTTTTTCTAACACCAATCTCAAAGTAACGTTGATTAAACTAACAAAACTCAGAAATTGCTGGGAAAACTCAGCAGGTCTGGCAGCATCTGTGGCGAGAAAGCAGAGTTAGTGATTTCGGACCAGCGACCCTTTATCACAACTGATTATAGCTGGGAAAAGGTTGGTATAAATGCTGAAGGTGGGGTGGGGGGAGTGAGAAGAGTAAACAATATGTGGAGATCGAGCCTGGACAGAGAGAACAAGAGTTGGACAGACAAAGGGATAGTAGGAACTGCCGATGCTGGAGTCAGAGAGAACACAGTGTGCAGGTGGAGGAACACAGCAGGCCAGGCAGCATCAGAGGAGCAGGAAGAGTGACGTTTTGGGT
>JAHRHZ010000048.1:8895851-8921628 GCA_024137785.1 Ginglymostoma cirratum | reverse complement strand
AAACGTCAGCTTTCCTGCTCCTCTGATGCTGCCCGGCCTGCTGTGGACAGACAAAGGAATGGGTAAAGGTCAGCCTGGGGGAGTCAATAGCTGCTGATAGGGACTATTAACAGTTGACAATGGGTTGTTTGCGGAAGCAGTCCGTGTGATGACAAGGCCTGGTGTGTGAGGTTTGTGGTCAGGACATGAGAGAAGGTGTTCAGGCCCTAAAATGATTGAACTCGACATTGAGTCCTGAAGGCTGTAGGGCTCCAAAGCAGAAAACAACGTGTTGTTCTTCCAGCTTGCGCTAAGCTTTGCTGGAACACTGCAGCAAGCCCTAGGCAGAGATGTTAGCCAGGGAAACAAGGTGGTGCATTGAAATGGCTGGCAACAGGAAGTGGCTTCTTCTTCAACTTGCGTTTACTCCTCCCCTTCCCCACCACCCCTCACCCTATCTTCAGCTTATATACCAACCTTTTCCTGACTACAATCAGTTCTGAAGAGTCACTGAGTTCGAAAAGTTAACTCTGTGTCCCTCTAGCCACAGATGCTGCCAGACCTGCTGAGGTTTTCCAAGCAATTTCTGTTTTTGTTTCTGAATTCTAATGTCCGTGGTTCTTTACTTTTTGTTTGACTAAACACTACTTCGATAGGCAACTGATACTTTACAGAACAGATCCTCCCATTTAACATTTAAAACAACCAAAAATCTGTTTTCACAATTACACTTTGTCCCTTAAGTGAACAGTTCGTTCTCCAAGAGCTAATCAAAAGATACTCAATGCTCCTTTTGCTTTTACCAGCCATTTACCTGAAGAACCCAAACTGACTTTCATGGCGAGAGACAAATTGGAGATCCAGTCTCCCAGCCAAAGCTGGGCAAACCTTCCAGCTTTGTCTAAATCCTCATGAACTTTGTCTGCTCATCAGAAGGTATTCGTCCATTCCTATCTCACAGGGTAGGCAAGAAAGGCTTACCAACTGCACCTCTTTACTCCCCACTCCGAATCCAGATATGGTCAGTCTACAAGAGTCTTTGAAAGAGACAGAAAGTCAGTGACATCTTCAGGAAAATCTAACTCAATCCCACAGATGTCTATCCTCTCAAAGCCCATCTCCACGGCAACATGAAACACATGGACTCTGCATCTCGGCAGAAACACTAATTAGCTACCTTCTAGACCTCAAGTCTTTCCTATCTTAGAATTAAATAGACTATTTAAAGCATAGTACTTTACAAAATTTCATATTATTAACATTTCCTTCGTACCTTGAGACTAATAGTCCCTGTACTGGGATTATATTTGGCATGGACTGGTTGGGGTGAAGGGTTTGTTTGTGTGCTGTATGACTCTATATCATAAACAGCGCTGCTCTGGTCATTGTTTGTCATTTACAAGTATCTTGCACCTTCTTTCATATAGAACAACTTGGTTCCCCTTTAAATCTTTAACAATGAAGACACAATCTTATTGTTGAACAAGAGTTTAGAACATGTCACATGATCCCTTCGCTCCTCTACTTTGACCTCAATTAGAGGCAGCCCTGAAACATAACCAATCTTATTAACTTTATATTTAAGGATTAAATATTAAGGATTAAGGATTAAAATAACCGGCATCTTTCCTTCTCCATCAAACATTACTTTGGAAAATCCATCCCCCACGTCTAAGTTCAGGGAATGTTAATCCATAACACCTCCTTCATGCTTGAATAATGTTACAGTTCTTCCAGAATGCCTATCCTAAGTTAATTTTCAACTGCTGATTCTGCGATTTGTCCCTCTCAGATGTGTGTAACTGAGAGATCACTCTACCTTCATTAGAACCAACAAAAATAAGAGCAATACGACGTTTCAAATGAAAGTACTGTCTTGGCACAGAAGTAGAGAGTGTTTTAACTAAAATATTATCCTCTCTGAATAGAGATTCAGTGAAAATGAGCAATTCAGGTGGATCAAACAGGTATTTATTCCACTTACGCCTTTACTCCCTTCAAATTCATTGAAATAGCAAAGGTCAATTCCAATATGCACCTTTGTAAAAAAAAATTATTTGGGATTAGAGCAAGGAACAGGCCATTCTGCCCAATTAATCTCTCCTACAAGGATAGAAATTGCTGGAAAAGCTCAGCAGGTCTGGCAGCATCTGACTTAACATTTCGGGTCCGGTAGAATTCTGAGGAGGGGTCACCAGACCCAAAACGTTAACTCTGATTTCTCTTCACAGATGCTGCCAGACTTTCCAGCAACTTCTGTTTTTGTTTCTGATTTACAGCATCCGCAGTTCTTTCGGTTTTTATCCCCTATTATGGATGTTTATGTTGCAAACAGACCTCCTCCTCCCCCTCTCCCTGAATCATCACCCCATCGATTCCTCATGTCAATGTCTCGCTTCCCTTTAAATGTATCTCAGAGGTTAGCAATCCTGCAATGTGTAACTCCCCTCCTGACTCCCCAAAGCCTGTCCACCATCTACAAGTCAGGAGTGTGATGGAATAGTCCCCACTTGACTGATTGAGTGCAGCTCTGACAACAGTTTGACACCATCCAGAATGAGGCAGCTTGCTTGCTTGGCACCACACCTACAAACATCCACTCTCTCCACCACTGATGCTCAGCACCACCTACAAGATGTACTGCAGAAATTCACCAAAGATCCTCAGGCAGCGCCTTCCAAACCCATGACCACTTCCATGTATAAAGACAAGGTCAGCAGATACATGGGAACACCACTCCCTGCAAATTCCCCTCCAAGCCACTCCCCATCCTGACTTGGAAATATATCGCTGCTCCTTCACTGTCGCTGGGTCAAAATCCTAGAAGTCCCTCCCTAAGGGCTTTGTGGGTCAGCCCACAGCAAACAGACTGCAACAGTTCAAGGAGGCAATTCAGAGCAACTAGGGATGGGCAATAAGTGCTGGGACAGCCTCCAATGCCCAATCCTGTGAGTCAATTGAAGCAAATCTACATAATTGACCACAAATGCCCTAAGTGGCAGCACGTTGCACATTTCCAATCTCTGCCTTGGTGCCTATTTTTATTCGGTTTAACCTCTCCAGTTGCCTTGCGTTATGATCCCAGCTGATTTCCAGCACCAGCAGTATTTTGCTTTTGCTGTTGTGTGGGGTAATTTTGACCCTCTTCCCACTGAGATGACACACTACTGCTCAGTACTGCCCTAGCCCCAGAGGAAGAAAACTGGGGATTCACGGCTCTTTCCAGAAACGGAGCAAGGGTGCTGTCTTTAGGATATGGTATTGAACTGCAAGGCCTCATCAGCATTCCATGTGGATGTAAAAGTTCCCAACGTACAGTACAAAGAAGGGCAGGTGTCCTAGCCAACCTTTGTCCCTCAAACAACGCCCAGTTGCTGCCTCTGCTGTTCTTCCTTTGCCACTCCAGGATTTGGTGGCCATTCATACAATCATTGAAGCCCCAGAGTGTGGAAGGAGACCATCCAGCCCATCGAGCCCACACCAACCCTCTGAAGAACAACTGTGCTGCCCCAATTGACCTGGAACTTCAGGTTCAGAGGCAGACACATCAGAAACATGGAAAATAAGAGTAGACCATTCAGACTTTCAAGCCTGCTTCCCAATCCCAATATGATCATGGTTGATCACCCAACTGGATGCCCTCTTAAAGCTTTCTCCCCATACACTTAGATCCCTTTAGCCCTAAGAACTATATTTATCTCCTTCCTGAAAACATTCAATGTTTTGGCCTTAACCACCTTCTGTGGATCACCCACCCCAAGGTGAAGAAACTTCTCCACATCTCAGTCCTGAATGGTCCACCCCGTGTCCTTAGGATGTGACCCCTGGGTCTGGACTCCCTGGTCATCAGAAATATCCTCCCTGTGTTTAGCCTAACCAGTCATTTTAGAATTTAATAGATTTCTATGAGGACTAAACACTACTCAAAACACCACAAGACCTCACAATCTGACTCCAAATTGAATTAATTCCTTGAAAGTGGTATCTCATCACCAAGCCACCCTTGATTTACATGTGCATAGTACATGACACTGATCCAGCTCTGTCAGAGCTGCTCTCAGTGAACAGAAATGCTGACACCCCTGTTTATATTAAAGATTATCGATCTTAGTAGGTTAATAGGTTGGCACAACATTGCGGGCTGAAGGGCCTGTACTGTGCTGTACTGTTCTATGTTCTATATCTGTCAGCCAGTGCTCCGTGATTGGGGCTGTTAATCTGGTCCAATCAGGGAGCTCATATTCTATGAGATCCAGCTGGCTGACCTTGTTAGAATCACTACACAAAGTTTTGGTTATACCACAGAAGACAGCAGAATAGTAAGGCAACTCAAAATGAAAACAGAATAAATGGGAAAATTGCAAAACAGGAGATTAGGTAACTTTCTGCGACACGATGAATTCACAGTCTGTCTCAGGTCAATGAGACATCTGGCGTAATGGAATTCCAGATTTTGGCTCAGAAACCGAACCCTGCCCACTCCTGATGTTAATCACAAACTCAAATTTTCACTTTTCAAAGGAACTACATAGCCAGTTGTAACAAAGTTGTGAGGACTTGTTGACGGCTGTAAGATGAGGAGCAGGGCAACTATATAAACACATTCAGCAACACATTTTTTATTTGCTTTAACTTGTCTTTCAGACCGAAGGCAATCAGAGCTTCGAATTTTACAGAGTGAATGAAGGCTGCTTTAAAAAAATGAACCTTCAAATGATAAGATATCCCATTTAATTTGCATTGTTGCACAGTAGTTTCCACCAAAACGTCTCCCATAACCTTTAGGGAAGTAACTGATTTCGCCATCATGCCATAAACACCTAGGACATGAGCCAACATACACTAACCAGTCTACCGTGTGCCCAAAATACAAGCAGGAAGCTTGGAGCCCCCATCCCAAGCACACCACTAGCCAGTCGCCCATAACTCCTTCTCCCATAGCCACGAATCGCCCCACTACGTCATCACTTACCCCTACCTTCCACATCAAGCCCATGTACCACCGCTTCAAGTCAATACAATGTCGTTGTGTCACCACAATCTTACCTGAAATCGGGCTGCTCCCTCATTAGGGAGACACCACTGATGGTGATTTGACCTGAGGGTGACCATACTTGGGGCAGGGGGGGTGGGGGAAGGAAGTGGTTGGGAAGGAGAGTCCCTCATGGTAGCCTCAGCCGGTGATGCGAACTGAACCCAGGCCGACGGCGTCAAGTTGCTTCTCAAATCAACCACCCGGCCAACTGAACTAAATGGGCCACGCTCAGTCCCATCTCTCACCAGAGTCAGTCAGTCACTTTGCTACCTCACTGTCGAAGCCCAATCCCCTCCTCCCCGCACCCAGCCAGCTCTGCACCTCCACCCCTCCCTCACAGAACATCTCACTGCCATTCTCAACCCCCAGAATTAGCATCCAAAAGGGTAGATCTTTATGATCTCAGAGTGATGGATTTTGTCAGGTCCCTTTCAAAAATAAAAAGACGACAAGATTACAATGAATCATTCATTTTCACTAGCATGACCAAAACTGCTTAAAACTCTGAATAAGGCATATTCATTGTGTGTGTGTGTGTGTGTGTGTGTGTGTGCGTGTGTGTGTTTTGAGCAGATGTCTGTACGGTGGTAGATAAGGAAATAAGATTCATTAGGATCGAATGAGATAATGCACACAGACACTTAGGGCTAGTTTCGATGGCTCTGGAGATCTAGCAATTGACAGCAGACTCCTACAAGACCAGGAAGTTAGACCCAGAATATCACTTCAGCAAAAAAAGAAGGCATCATGCACTCTAATGTCAATGTACAAAACGTACAGCTCTCAAAGCGAGTTGAGAAAGAGAGAAGGTGCGGATTTCTCCAGAGGACAGAGCTGATAACTGTGGTCCTGATTGCTTTTCTGTCGCCATGACGACGCTGCTGCCTTGCAATTTATGTTATTTGTGACCAGCTTCAAGACCAACCTGTTGTTCTGTTCTTAAATAAAAAGCATGCGCATACGGCCACATCAGGTTTAACACAGTTGACCCGAAATGATATTCCCCGACACAGTAAGGGTGGATCACTGATAGCTGGCCTGTTGTTTATCAGGCGAATAGGAAAAGACGAAACAATACCTTCAATTACTACGAGGGGAATGAAGTGGTCACGTTCTGGTCCAGCAATAGGGCAAGATTCTTAGCAGTAAGCCATGGCTGACCTTTGAGTTCGGGAATTGGGACGTCATGTTGAGGTTGTAGAGGGCGTTGATGAGGCCTGTTCTCGGGGACTGTGTCCAGTCCTGGTCGCCACGTTTTAGGCAGGATATTGTTAAGATGGACAGGCTTCACAAGAGATTTTACCGGGACGTTGCCAGGGTGGGAGGGTCTGTATTATTATAGGAGACTAGGACTTATTTCAGTGGAGTACAGGAGGTTGAGAGGTGACCTTACAGAAGTGTATAAAATCATGAGGGGTACGGATAAGGTGAACGGCTAGGGTGGGGATTTCAAAACTAGAGGGCACATTTTTACGGTGAGGGGAGAAGGGTTTATAAAGAAGACATCAGGGCAATTGTTTTTTACACAGAGGGAGGTTCATGTGTGGAATGAACTTCCAGAGGAAGTAGTAAACGCGGCTACAGTTACAACATCAGAAAGACATTTAGATAACTACATGAATAAGAAACATTTGGCGGGATATAAGCCAAGCGCAGGCCAGCAGGACAGATTTAGTTTGGGATTATGGTTGGCATGGACTGGTTGGGCCGAAGGGTCTGTTTCCGTGCTGTATGACTCTACGACTGACTTGGCACTCGAGGATATCCAGGGAACTGCTGAGTGATAAAGGAACCTGTGGACTCGGTTACCTCAGAAGTGATGATGCTCGAAGAATGAAAGGTTGAGAAGTTGGAAATAGGAGGATAGGCCATTCAACCCTTCAAACCTGCTCTGCCATCCAATTGGATCGTGGGCAACATCCTTATTCTCCACTGTTCCTCTATCCTTTGATGTCATTAGTCTCTAGAAATCTATTATTTTGAACTTACTCAATGACTGTGCTTCCATAGCTCTCTAGGATAGAAAATTCCAAAGTCTCACTGCCTTCTGAGTGAATAAATTCCTCCTCATCTCAGCCTTATGCGGCCTGTCCTTTATTCTGAGGTTACATCACCTGGTTGTAGACACCTGCCCCAACCTGGGGAAACATCCTTCCTGCATCCAGCTGGTCACATTCTGTAAGAACTTTTTAAACCTCCAATGACATCACCTTTCATTCTTCAAGATTCGAGAGAATACAGGCCCAGTTTCCTCACTCTGCCTCCGTTGGACAAACCCGCCATCCCAGGATTATCCTGCTCAATCTCTGTTGCACTCCTATGGCAAGTACAACACTCCTCAGATAAGGGAACCAAAACTGTACATAAGGTGCAGTCTCATCGAGGTTCTACACAAATGCAGCTAGACATCTTTACTCCTGAATTCAAAGCCCCTTGCAATGAAGGCCAACATTCCACTTGACTTCCTGCCTGCTTGCTGGATCTGCATGTTGGCTTTTAAATGATCCATGAATGGGGCACCCAGATCCCTTCAAACATCTCACTTCCTCATTAGTATAATGGTTAGTTATCATGCCTATCACATGGGATACAGAAGCTTGAACACATGCACCAATCAGGTTCAAGAGCAGCTTCTTCCCTGCTGTTATTAGTCTGCTGAATGGTCCTCTCTAATTTCAGACCTAATTTGATCTTGCTTTGTGCACATCCTGTGTAGCTGTAACCGTGTATGCCTCACTCTAAGCACCCTCTGATCTCTATGTCCTTGTTTGCCATGATCTGCCTGTACTGCTCACAAAACAAAAGTTTTCACTGTACTTAAGAACATGTGACTACAATAAATCAAATCAAATCAAAATTAGCTCAAATCAGGGAGACCAGTGTTCAATTCCCCAAGAGAGTACGTGTCATTTAGGGGCAGCATGGTGGCTCAATGGTTAGCACTGCTACCTCACAGCTCCAGGGACCCAGGTTTGATTCCAGCCTCGGGCCACTGTCTGTGTGGAGTTTGCACATTCTCTCCGTGTCTTTGTGGGCTTCCTCTGAATGTTTCAGTTTCCTCCCACAGTCTAAAGATGACCACGTTAGGTGGATTGGCCCTGCTAAATTGCTCATGGTGTGCAGGTTAGGTGGATTAGCTGTGGGAAATGCAGGGATAGGGTGAGGGTCTGGGTGGGATGCTCTTCAGCAGGTTGGTGTGGACTCAATGGGCTGAATGGCCTGCTTCCACACTGTAGGGATTCTATGAATCTATAAGCAATATTTCCTAAGCTCTCATCATTCCGGAAATCCTCGGCTTTCTGTTATTTCTATCAAAGTGGACAACCTCATAGTTGCATCTGTCATTATGTGCCTATTTATTTAGCTAACTCGTAATTAGTAGGCAGGTAAAGTGGGTGGTTCATAATAATGAGAATTTTCACTGTAGCAATTATCCAAATATGGGGAAAACTGTGGTCTGTTGTAATGTCACCACAAAATAGTCTAAATCTTACCCACATTTATGAAGGAAAGCAAGGGCAACATCACACTCCCTAACCACCAGCCATTTTGTGTTCTCAAAACTGCACGACAGAAACACCAGGGGACAAGATTTCTCCGTACTCAGCCAATCAAGACTTGAGTGATTGACAGCACAACATCCACAGGAAGAGTCCCTTGCTTTCACCATCTTACTGGTACAGTTCTGCCTCTCTCGATCAGGAATACAGCAGGCTACACAGCAAAGGAGGGCTGCATAACAATGAGAAAGTGTCTCTTTATTTTATTTCAAAATTAAACTTTATTCACAAAAATCATTGTATATGTACATCGACACAAAAGCGGTCCTCTTCTGCACAGTTGCGTACCAAGTAAACACACAAACGGTGGAGATTGACTACAGACAAACCAAAGACCTCTCTGCCGCCTACATTACTGATATTCGCCTATATTAGACACCCTCCAGGAAATAGCTCCCCATTGTACACATCACCTTCTCTCAACCACCACAGACTTTGTGTCTAAGAGCGAGCATTGTACATGATGGAAGAGATGATGGACCCTGTCAAACAGCAAGAATCATTCCACAGAAAAACACACAGAACATAAAGATCAACTTCAAAAATCCACCAAAATTTCTCCATATCATAAAGGAACACAGTTTAAGAAACTCCAGCTATTTTATGAAAATTAATCATTGTTAGGAACAAAATGATAAATCAAAGACACATTTCATTTTTTTTAAATGGATCAATTTTAAACCTTGAAGTTTTTTTAAGCTACAATTTGAATAATTAACAAAAACAGAAATTGCTGGGACGGCTCAGCATCTGGCAGCATTTGTGGAGAGAAATCAGCGTTAATGTATCAGGTTCAATCCTCCTTTCCTCAGACCCTTCCTTCTGATTTCTCTTCACAGACGCTGCCAGACCTGCTGAGCTTTTCCAGCAACTTCTGTTTTTGATCTTGATTTCCAGCGTCTGCAGTTCTTTCACATTTTACTTGAATTCAGGGTCATAGAGTCATACAGCACAGAAACAGACTCTTCGGTCCAACAAGTCCATGCCAACCATAATCCCAAGATAAACTAATCCACCTGCCTGCTCCTGGCCCATGATCCTCCAAACATTTCTTATTCATGAACTTATCCAAACGTCTTTCAAATATTGTAATTGTACCCACATCCACCACTTCCTCAGGAAGTTCATTCTATATATGAACCACCCTGTGTAAAAAATTTGCTCCTCCTGTCTTATATAAATTTCTCTCCTCTCACCTTAAAAAATGTGCCCCCTAGTCCTGAAATACCCCATCCTAGGGAAAGGACAACTACCATTCAATCTATGTATACCCCTCATTATCTGATAAACTTCTATAAGTTTGCCTCTCAAATTCCTACACTCCAGTGAAAGAAGTCCCAGTCTTATAATTCAAACCTTTCATACCCAGCAACATCCTGATAAATCTCTTCTGAACTCTCTCCAGCTTAAGAATATCCTTCCTATAACTGGACACAGTATTCCAGAAGAGGTATCACCATTGTCTTGTACAACCTCAACATGACTTCCCAACTCCTACACTCAAAGGGCTGAGCAATGAAGGCAAGCATGTCAAATGCCTCTTTAAACCATCCTGTCTATACATGACACAAACTTTAAAGAATTAAGCACCTGAACCTCTTGGTCCCTCTGGTCTACAACTCTACCCAGGGCCCTGCCATTAATTGTACAAGCCCTACGTTTCTTTGTTGTACGAAAATGCAATACCTCACATTAGCTTTGGTCCAAAACTAGACGCACGAACGTGAATATTAATCATTGCATTTAATTGGTCTTTTCTGCCCTCCTCAAATTTAGCAGCAAAGTATTTCTCTCCATGGGACGCTGCAAGTTTAGTTCCTTCAGCGCACATTCAATTTTCTTTTTGAAATCAATAATCTTCCTTGCTTCCATAACTCTAGTGGGCACAGAGTTCTAGGTCATCACCGTTCACTGTGGAAAAACTTTGTATTCCCCCACGTGCCTCGACCAAAACCTTACGGCTGCACCTTGGGTCCTGTACAATTTACTAGTGGAAACAGCTTGTCCATGCCTAGCTCATCAAAACCTGCAATAAGCTTGTATACCTTTACACCAAACCTTCCCTCAATTTCCTCAGCTGCAAAGATTGTCATTAAAATTCCCTCATCCGCAGAATCATTCTGGTAAATCTCCTCTGCACCTTCTCGAGGTGCTTCAAATCCTTTCTCGTGTGAGCTGGTTGCAGCCTAACCAGAGATGTATAAAGGTTCAGCACAACCTCCTTGTTTTGGTATTCGATGTCTGTGTTACAAAACTTTGTCATTAGGTCAAAGTGGGTGGCTTGGGCCCTCAGATATGAAATTATCACTTAACTTACCATGGTGTAAATCGTAGAACATACCTTGAGTTTTGAAACATTGACAGCCTGGTTAATGGACAATCCCCGATAAAGTAGCCAGAAGGTGGATAATTCTAACCACTCAAGACCTGGGAGACAAACGCCCTCATATTCACTAGCCTGGTAAAAGTCAAGTGGCCTGTGAAACGATCCGGTAGATAGTTGAAGGATGATCGGACATGCTATGATACATTTAGAGGGTATCCAGACCTCCTGTCCCAGAGGTAGGCTCACTACCGCCACACAACAAGACTCTCTGAAGGACACCGTCACTGTCACAACCTGGCACAAGTAACAAGATCATGTCCCATGGATATCTGAGGTCATTAGTTGCAAGCTTCAACCTCTGTCTTCTGGACACATCCTAAAATGAAACTTAATGAGGTCTTAACAGCTACCCCTCCCCGCCACAGCTCCAACCCATCAATCGCCAGTACGCATTATTCCATTTCTGATAGAAGGAAACCCACAATAACAAATACTCACTGTTTCCACTGATGTTGTGGGACAATTTTCTAAATTAGGAATCCAGTGACCAGTCAGATGCAGAAGATTTTAGCCTCTATATCACATTTGAATCAGGCTATAAAAAAAATCAGTGAAGTGAACGACAAAATGCTACAATTAAAGTTTCCATTGAACCTACAATAATTAATCAGATAAAGTTAGTCAATGCTGTACAATCTAGCCATCCTCTTCAAACCTAGAATCCGAGATAACAAGGTGTGGGGCTGGACCCGTTTCGGGCCTAGACCCTTCATCAGAAATTTCTGAAGGGTCTAGGCCCAAAAAGTCAGCCTTTCCTGCCCCTATGATGCTGCTTGGCCTGCTGTGTTCATCCAGCCCCACACCTTGTTATCTCGGATTCTCCAGCATCTGCAGTGCCTATTATCTCTGATCCTCTTCAAACCTCCTGCCTTTGATAGAGGGATGGAGCAAGTCCTGAAGGTCAAAATTCAATTCTGAAGACAACTACAGTCTATGATTCTTCTCCAGGGTGAACTCGAATCATTTCCTGATCCACAAGGTGTCATTCCCTTGTCATTGAGGGAGATCCTAATATTAGAAAAGTCTAACGTCTCATTTTAGAGAATTGCTGTTCCAGCATTGTAAATGATTGTGTATGTGAGCCAAAGAGTATGTCATAGAACAGCACAGCTCCTCGAACTAAACTAAAAAGAGCTGTAAACTGAAGAGAGTTGCCACACACCAGAGGACAAGATGTGCAAGCGATTTTTTCACATTAACACTGCTCACCTACTCGAGACCACAACAAATGGCAAAAAACAACAGCAGGGACAGGAAATGCTCTGTCCTCAAACTCAACAGCTTCCATAGCAAGAAGTAAAAAGACACCCATTAAATTCACACAACTGACACAGCTGGCTTACTTTTAGGTCGAAAAATGACTCAAATGAAGGAATCGCTACGCAAGAAACATCAAAAAGGGAGAAGAGTTGGTGCAAAGCTGCAACGGCTAGGTTTCCTATATTTATTTAAAGAAACACTTTTTTGCAGGAGATGCGCATCGCTGGTGACATGGAGCCCAGCCCTTTTCGTCCAAGAGCTAAGTGGTTCATTTGGCCATTTCAGAGGGCAGTTCAGAGTCAACCATGTAGACAGGCTGGGAAGGATGGGAGATTTCCTTCCCTACAGGACATTTAGTGAACCAAAAGAGATTTTACAAAGATCAATACTCGCTAGGTTGGCTGCCATCATTGCAGTCAGGCTTTATTAAATGGGTATAAATTCCAAAAATATCAAAGGCAAGATACAAACCCTTGTTCCCAGAGAACTTTCTCGGATTACTTTTCTGGTGTCTTACATTACCCTCTCTCCTGCTCTGTCAATGTCATTGTAAAGTGAAGGCCTGAGGACAGACTTCAATCAGATGCAAATTTAACACATAAGCAATGTCAAATAAAGTGAGTCAAAGCCTATTTTCCAATGTACCTCACTCATGAAATGAAAAATGACTCAGAATTGTGCTTCCTTAATAATATAATGTGCAATTCTTTTTATATTGTTCACTCACAGGATGTGGGCATCACTGGCTCGAACAGCATTTATTGCCTAACCTCAACTACCATCGAGGTGGTTGTGATGGTGAGCTTCATTCTTAACTGCTACAGTCAATGTGCTGTAGGTAGATCTGCAATGCTGTTAGGAAGGGAGTTTTGACCTAGTGACATTAAAAGAACAGTGTTATATTTCCAAGCCAGAATGGTTTGCGGCTTCAAGGGGAACTTGAGGGGGTGATTCTGCCATGTATCTGCTGCCCGCATCCCTCTACATGGTAGAAGCCACAGGTTTGGAAGGTGCTGATGAGGTTGGCTTTGTGTGCCACTGCAGTGACTCTTGTAGATGGTACAACTGCTGCACCTGGGCAACAGTGATGAAAGGAGTGAATGGTGTAAGAGATGGACGTGGTGCCAAACTAGAGGACTGCTTTATTCTGGATGGTGTCAAGCTTCGTGCTGTTGGAGCTTCATTCATCCAGGCAAATGGAGACCATATCAACACATTTCCACCTTCAGCCTTGTAGATGGTAGACAGGCTTTTGGGAGCCAGGAGATGAGTTACTTGCCACAACATTAGCAAGCTCTGACCTACTCTTGTATCTGCTGTATTTACACGGCGAGTCCTATTCAGTTTATGGTTAATGGTAACCCACAGCATATTGATTGTGAGGGATCCAACGAGGGCCATATAATTAAATGCCAAGTAGAGATGGTTGGATTGTCTCTTATTGGTGATGGTTATTGCCTGGCACTCATGCGATATAACTGTTACTTGACACATTAAAATCCAAGCTCAAATGTCAATGGCTCCCATCCAAATCTCGAGTCAGGAACTCCATTCAGCATCACTCCCGCGCTACACAATCTGAAATTGCAATCCTGCTTTCAATTCAGTGACACATAAAGCATGGAGACAGATGCTGTTCACCCCCTCATCCTCTTTGTAAGATAGAACTGGGCAATAAAGGGAATAAGTAATACACAGAACAAATAGTTAATGAGCTCCCCTGCACTTTGCAGTTTTATTCCCCAATATGTTCATTCAAAAGTCTTATTGACTCTGATTCCAATGCCCTCTCAATGCCCTCAGTTCACTCCAGGTCACAACAGATTAAAAATTTGATGATAACCGCACTTGCTGATACAAAAAGACACACGCACCAGCAATAATATCACATATAACCATAGTTACAAATATTTACAAATACCAATTAAAAGTAATATTTTACTGAAAAGGTACCTCGGGTCACATAGCTAAACTATAAAATGAAGGACAACTTTAAAATAAAAGATCGAAAGTTGGCTTTGCTCTCAAGCTCGCAACAATGACGACGAAGGGAACATTGTCAGTTGGTAGGAGGCAGAACAAGACCCACACACTTTGCCAGAAAAGTGGGGCTATGGTGTTTCACCTGCAGAAACCCACCTGCATCCAGTGTCAAGAGAAAGAGGAACTATAACCGGAACGTGGACACCAAAAGGAGAAACACAACTGGTTCGGGCTGGATGCGGTGCCTGAAAGCGGTGTACCACATATTTGGGAATGTTTTCCGAGCGGGGACCACTCTGTAGCTCAGGCATGCTGCAATGGCTTCCTCCAGCATAAATTATCAACGTATCTACACAACAAATAAAGGTCAAATTTGGGATGTTAAGGGTATTATCACGCTGGACAGGGTTCAGAGAAGATTTACCAGAATGTTGCTGGGAATGGAGGGTTTGAGTTATGGGGAAAGGCTGTATAGGCTGGGACTTTTTTTTCACTGAGAAGTGACCTTATAGAGGTTTATAAAATTATGAGGGTTATAAGATCATAGATCATAGAATCCCAACAGAGTAGAAACTGGCCATTCGGCCCAACAAGTCCACACCGACTCTCTGAACAGCATCCTATTCAGATTCACCCCCCTACACTAACCCTGCAGTTCTGATCCACCTAATCTACACCTCCCTGAACACTATGGGCAATTTAGCGTGGCCAATCCACTTAAGATGCACATCTTTGGACTGTGGGAGGAAGCCAGAGCACCCGGAGGAAACCCACACAGACACAGGGAGAATGTGCAAACTCCACACAGACAGTCACTAAAGAGTGGAATCAAACCTGGGTCCCTGTAAGATGGTGAATAGCTGGTGTCTTTTCCCTACGGTTTAGGCTTTCAAGACCAGGGGCCATATTTTTAAAGTGAGAGGAAAAAGGTTTTAAAAAAAGACATGAGGGGAAACTTTTTTTACACAGAGTGGCTCCTATGTGAATGAACTTCCAGAGGAAGTGATGGATGTGGGTACAGTTACAATGTTTAAGAGACATTTCCATATGTACATGAGTAAGAAATGTTTGGAGGGATTTGGGCTGAGCACAGGCAGGTGGGACTAGGTTAGTTTGGAATTATGGTCGGCATGGACTGGTTGAACAGTAGGGTCTGTTTTCCTGCTCTATATATCTCCATAAAAGAAATTTGTGCTAAGTATATACTCGTATGTTCCAGGGAGGCAGTGATTAAATGCTAACGTCACTGGGCTAGAACTCAATGTTTTCATTGCACACGTTTCGAACGTGCAATCTGAGTCTGAATCCCACCACGGCAGTTAGTGTAATTTGAACTGAATAAAATAATCTGGAATTGAAAACTAGAAAAATGGTAGTCAAGTTAGTCTTGTCGATTGTTGTAAAAAATCCATCACATTCGCTCACGTCCTTTTAGGGAAAGAAATCTATCACCACAGGTGACTCCAGACCCACAGCAATGTGTGTGACTCTTAACTACCCTCTGAAACGGCCAAGCAAGCTCAGATCAAGGGCAATTAGGGACGGACAAAAAAATTGCCAGCACAGCCAGTGACACCCACATTCTATGATGGAATCAAAGTATGCTGGAAATAATTAGCAGTTCTTTAAGTTTAAGAAAAGGCATACATTCTATTACCTAGTGTCAATCTCCTGCCTTTTCCCAGTATCTCTGCATGCTATTTCTATAACCAACCAGTGCCCTCTTCAATGCCTCAATTGAACCAGTCTCCATCACATTTCCAGGCAGTGAATTCTACACCCTAACTACTCACTGTGTCGAGGGGATCAAGGGTTATGAGGAGAAAGCAGGAGAATGGGGTTGAGAAGCGTATCAGCCATGACTGAATGGCGGAGCAGATTCAGTGGGCTGAATGGCCTAACTTCTGCTCCTATGTCCTATGGTCACTGGGTAAGAAAGTTTTCTCTCACATCACCCTTGTCCCTTTTGCACATCCAAGCCCTCTAGGTCTCAAGCAGAAACAGCCTTGTCTACTTTGCCCATCATGTTTACCACTTCGAAAACCTCAATCAAATCTCCTCTCAGCCTTCTCCTCTCCAAGGAGGACAGTCCTGACTTCTTGAATCTATCCTCATCACTGAAATATTGGCAATATCGCCTTCCTTAAAGAAGTCAGGGGCACAGTACTCACTCAATCCCTCAGCAAGCGCTCTGCCTCTACACATAAATCCCTAACCTTTAGCTTAAAGAAGAGTCTTGGATACCCTTGTCATTTTCCTATGGGACAGTTAGCTTAATGGGCAACACGTGGTTCAAAATAACACAAACATGGGACAGGTTCGATTCCAGTTCCAGTTGAGGTAGGTCTTGGGAGCTGCTTCTTCCTCCTGACCCTAAGAGTCAAGGGACAAACGCCAACCTACCATTGACGAAAACTGCCAAGAAAACCTCTCAGGATGAAATATCAGCTAACAATGTACCAAGGATCTGCCTTTAGGCAAAACAGACATGACATGATCCCCATAGTAGCTGGCAATCTCTTCCCTCTCCAAGTACTTGTCCAGTTCTATTTAGAACATTACTAGTGAATCAGGAACAAAAACAAAGTTGCTGGAAAAGATTAGCAGGTCTGGCAGCATCTGGGAAGGAAAAAACACAGTTAACATTTCGAGTCCAGGTTCTGATGAAGGGTCACCGGACCCGAAACGTTAACTCTGTTTTTTCTTTCACAGATGCTGCCAGACCTGCTGAGCTTTTCCAGCGACTTTGTTTTTGTTCCTGATTTACAGCATCCGCAGCTGTTTTGGTTTTTTATTACTAGTGAATTACTTTCCACAACCTTCTTGAGTCAAAAATAAATTCACATCTCACCTTTAGTTCTCCTATCAATTCCCTTAAATCTGTTTCCTCTTGTCACTAACCCTTTGTCACTGGAAACCATTTCCTTGCCAAAACTCTTCACGATTTTGAATACTTAGATTAAATCTCTCTTTCATCTTCTCCACTCCAGGGAAAACAACCGCAGCTTCTCTATTTTCTGCACAGAACTGAAGCCCCTCATCCCCGGTCTCGTCCTAGTAAAATCCCCTTCTTGCCCATTCGAAACGCGGAGAACGAAAACAAGCACAATCAGAATTTCTGTACGTCCCAAGACAGTGTTTCAGTTCAGCCAAGACACTCAATCGGTGTGCCCATTGGCTGAGAGCCAAGCAGAGGCTGGTCTTAGAGGACAGAGTCCTCCTGGCTCCATTCATTGTAGCTAAACCTAAAACCATCCTTCATAAATACTCTGCCGTTGTTATCAAATGTACCACAGACAGGAAGCGTTCCATTGCTGCGTAGGACATGTCGGTCTCCCTTACTGGGTTAAGCAAAGTGGAGTCATCACAAAAGTAAAAGACGTTTTTTAAAGCATTCCAAATTCCTCAATTCACACTCTCACACCCAGATTGACAGAAAGCATGGAGCAGGTTTCTGGCTAAACAAGAATTATTATTTATACCATTCATGCAACGCACACACGTGCAGACACACAGACATACACGCGCGCGCACACACACAGACACAGGCACAACAATAAAAACTGGATGTTCTGGACAGAGGAAAAGACTAGGAAGGCAGTTCAGTGATCCATGATCCCAGAGTTCAGTGTCATGATCTTTTGGCTTGTACCGACTTGCTGCCCCATGATCTTCCTTCTCCAGATACTTCTACTGGAGACACAGGGTGACTGATCCATATTTATAATGTCTCTGACTTACTGGTTTAAAAAAACACACAGCTTATTGAGGGGAAATAAACTGGCTATCTTAAGGTATGAGGTAGTGGGAATTGCCGATGCTGGAGAATCTGAGATAACAAGGTGATACAAGATGATCAGAGGTTTGGATAGGGTGGACTGTGAGAGCCTTTTTCCTCGGATGGTGATGGCTAGCACGAGGGGACATAGCTTTAAATTGAGGGGTGATAGATATAGAACAGATGTCAGAGGTAGATTCTTTACTCAGAGAGTAGTAAGGGCATGGAATGCCCTGCCTGCAGCAGTTGTAGACTCGCCAACTTTAAGGGCATTTCAATGGTCATTGGATAAACATATGGATGATAATGGAATAGTGTAAGTTAGATGGGCTTCAGATTGGTTTCATAGGTCGGCGCAACATCGAGGGCCGAAGGGCCTGTAGTGCGCTGTAATGTTCTATGTTCTATGTTCTAAGGTGTAGAGCTGGATGAACACAGCAGGCCAACCAGCATCAGAGGAGCAGGAAAGCTTATGAAATGAATTTTTCCGAAGAAGGATCCAGACCCAAAATGTCAGCTTTCCTGCTCCTCTGATGCTGCCTGGCCTGCTGTGTTCATCCAGCTCTACACCTTGTTATCTGAAGGCATGAGGTGCTTTTAACTGCAGAGACAAGGGACAGCTTTCGAAGAGCTGTTGGCTTCTCCCAAACATTCACCAATCACAGTTATTGACACCCAGGAGGTCTTTGTCATCACTGACCAATCAGATACTTGGTGCCAGTGGAAACTCCATTTAGGCACACCTCATAGCTCCAGTTCATCTGCAGACTGAACTCCCCCAGTGTTTGAACAAACAGCCATGTAAACAGTGTCTACCATGTATGTCAGGTCACTAGTGTAGTGATCCTTGGCTGTTAAAAATACAGACCTATTTTCCATTTCAGGCCACAACGAGAAGTACAGAAAAATTTTGAAAAACCTTGACAATGTGTTTCAGCGATATTGCTCCATTCTTCCTGGCCCCAATGCAGGTGAATAATATTTTCATTCGGAACTTGGGTCCTACTAAGGGATTCCAGCATTGTCAAAGGTGCTCCCCTTCAGATCAGAGACTAAAGGCTCCACCAATTTCCTAGGAGATTCAGGTGGATGCTAAGATCTCACCCTTTGAAGAAATGGATGGGCTTCTCCTGTTCTCCTGGGCTACTTTTAACCAAACTCATGATCAGATAACAAAAACAGAAGTTGCTGGAAAAGCTCAGCAGGTCTGGCAGCATCTGTGAAGGAAAAAAACAGAGTTAATGTTTCGGGCCCGGTGACCCTTCCTCAGAACTGAAACGTTAACTCTGTTTTTTTCCTTCACAAACTGCCAGACCTGCTGAGCTTTTCCGGCAACTTTGTTTTTTTCCCTGATTTACAGCATCCGCAGTTCTTTCGGTTTTAATTTCATAATCAGATAGGTTGTTCATTAATCTCAATGCTTTTTTCACAGTCTTGCTCTGTTCAAATCGGTGACTGTGTGTATTTTTAAAATGTTATAGCTGTTATTATTCTCAAAAAGCATACCGTTAACAGAAAAGTACTCTAAAGAAGATCTGAAGCCATGTATGGCACAATATAAATTCAAGAAAACCTTTTTTCCCTTCTTACAGAGGATAACTTCCCTCAAAGAATAAATTCCTCCTGATCTCAGTCTGAAATTGGCACTGTTTACTCGGAGACTATATTCACAGGTCCAAACTCTCCCATGAGCGGTATGTCCTCTCAGCATTTACTCTGTCAAGCCTTTTAATCTGATACATCTCAATGAGATTGCCTCTGAGTCATCTAAATTCAGCGGACATTCTTAAGACAGGATGTTTCTGTGGAATACCACGCCTGTGATTCAAAACCATGCACAAAGCACAGAGATAAGAAGCACCAAGACACCCTAATTTGAGTCTAATCCAGTAACAAAGAATGGCTATTGAGACTGGTTGCCCATCAAGTGCTAAGTATCTACCTTCTATGGCGTATCAATAACGTTTTGATCAAGTGATCAATCCACAGTGAGCAACTTTCATCGTTCGTCATACAGTCATACAGCATGGAAACAGACCTATTTGTTCCAACTAGTCCATGCTGACCAGCTATTCTAAATTAATCTAGTCCCATTTGCCAGCATTTGGCCCGTCTCCCTCCAAACCCTTCCTATTCATATACCCATCCCGGATGCCTTTTAAATGTTGTAATTGTTCCAGCCTCCACCACTTCCTCTGGCAGCTCCTTCCATACACACACCACCCTCTCCATGAAAAAGTTACTCCTTAAAGTCCCTTTTAAATCTTTCCCCTCTCACCTTAAACTTGTGCCTCCGAGTTTGGATTCAATTTTCCCTGGGGAAAAGTCCTTGTCTATTCACCCTATCCATGCCCCTCATGATTTTATAAACCACTGTAACATCACGCCTCAGCCTCCAATTCTCCAGGGAAAATAGCCATAGCCTATTCAGCGTCTCCCTATAGCTCATACCCTCCAACCCTGGCAACAGTCTTGTAAAACCTTTCCGAACCCTTTCACGTTTCACAACATCCTTCCTATAGCAGGAAGACCAGAATTGCACACAGTGTTCCAAAAGTGGCCTAACCTATGTCCTGTACAGCTGCAATATGATCTCCCCACTCCTATACTCAATACACTGACCAAGAGCCATTCATCATGTCATCAAAACTTCTTTAGACTCTTTTGATTAAAACACCGCTTACTTCTAAGACATCACAAAACAACATTTACAACAGCAGAAACAAAGCTGGATCTTCTTGTCATTTCAAGAACTACAAGACTTAAAGTCCTTTAAAAGCTTCCTTAAGCTTGTTTCACTTGTAAAGAAAATGGACCTCTGGTTACAAGACTACCAGGGGCTGTTTACATGATACGCTGGATCATCTTTAGCTCAAAGGCACTTTGCAAATGCTCTGACCTCCGCTATCCGAACAGATCTGAACTTCAACACGAGAGTGAACAAACTCTCTCCTCCACCAGATTCTTACAGACATGTGAACTGCTAATTGTTCCGATTGGTTCTAATATTTCGCTAAAAGTGGCCTCTTGTCTTTAAAATGGATCTTCCTGCCAAGTTTGTTGCATGTCCGACAGAGCGAAAGGCCTTTCCCAGTGTGTAAATAAAATAATACTCTTTGTTTAAAATCCCTGAAAGTCTGGCGCTGGCGACTTTAAAACTGATTCCTCACTCCCCTGAGATCACAGTTTCTCCATCTACACTGTTCCAAATAGACCAAACCCCTGGCAGTTTGTGTTTGTTTAAAACGTTCAGGCAGCAGCAAAAAAAATTGAACCTTGGACTTGCTGCTCTGCCCAGTTCACTTATCCAAGCGTTCCACCACACCCGGCACTTGTCCTTGTAACCGCAGGAAGTGCTACACCTGCTCCCACACCTCCTCCCTCACCCCAATCCCAGGCCCCAAGAAGACTTTCCACATCAGGCAGAGGTTCACCTGCACATCTGCCAATGTGGTATACTGCATCCGCTGTACCCGTTGTGGCTTCCTCTACATCGGGGAAACCAAGCGGAGGCTTGGGGACCGCTTTGCAGAACACCTGCGCTCAGTTCGCAACAAACAACTGCACCTCCCAGTCGCGAACCATTTCAACTCCCCCTCCCATTCCTCAGATGACATGTCCATCCTTGGCCTCCTGCAATGCCACAGTGATGCCACCTGAAGACTGCAGGAACAGCAAATCATATTCAGCCTGGGAACCCTGCAGCCCAATGGCATCAATGTGGATTTCACAAGCTTCAAAATCTCCCCTCCCCCAACCGCATCCCAAAACCAGCCCGGCTCATCTCCACCTCCCTAACCTGTTTTTCCTCTAACCTCAAGCCACACCCCCATCTCCTATCTACTAACATCATCCCGCCCCCTTGACCTGTCCGTCCTCCCTGGACTGACCTATCTCCTCCCTGCCCCCCTACCTACACTCACCTTTACTGGCTCCATCCCCGCCTCTTCGACTTGTCTGCCTCCTCTCCACCTATCCTCTCCTCTATCCATCCTCTATCCGCCTTCCCCTCTCTCCCTATTTATTTCAGAACCCTCTTCCCCTCCCCCATTTCTGATGAAGGGTTTAGGCCCGAAACGTCAAGTTTTCCTGCTCCTATGATGCTGCTTGACCTGCTGTGTTCATCCAGCCCCATGCTTGTTATCGCAGTATTGTCCAGATGGGGTTTGTAAAAGATTGAGCACAAATGAGTGAATGATGTTTGAGACGACAGTTTAGTAAGTCTGCATCTGACATTTTAATGGGAATTCCTGGCCCATCAATCAGTCCTTTCACTTCCCCTCATCTCAGGTGAATATACCGCAGTTTCGTTTCCCACAGACTCACTGAGAAGTCACCGTTTATCACTCCTTAACGGGTTATTTCTTAAAAGGAACTGGTCCAGCCTGCTGCTATGGCAATGTATAATCCAGAAATAAAAATTTGTTTAGTGCTTGAAACTTCAACGAGTTGAAACAGAACAACCCAGCCTGTTAGGACAGATAACAGCAAGCTTGTTTCAGCAGAGACAGGAAAATGAAACTACAAATAATAACATGCAGGAACCTCAACATTTCATAAACTATCCTGGCAAGTTAAGGATTGTTACTCAGATAACAAGGTATAGAGCTGGATGAACACAGCAGGCCAAGCAGCATCATAGATGCAGGAAGGCTGACATTTCTGGCCTAGACTGTTCCTGCTCCTCTGATGCTGCTTGGCCTGCTGTGATCATCCAGCTCTACACCTTGTTATCTCAGATTCTCCAGCATCTGCAGTTCCTATTATCTCTAAGGATTGTTACTGTTTACTTTGTCCATTTCTTTCTATGAAATTTCTTTAAATTTACAAGAATGGTTCCAGGAATGAGAAACTTCAGGTTATAAAGGACAGATTGAAGGAGTTGGGAATTGTTCTCCCTGGAGAGAAAACTAAGAGGAGATTCAATTGAAGTTTTCAAAATCATGAGTGGACTGGACAAAGCAGAGAGTGAGAAGCCATCTCAATCGTAAAAGGAATAGGAACCAGAAGGCTTATATTTAAAGAGATGTGTAAATAAAGCAAGGGTGAGGAGAGGAAAATAAACATTTTCACACAGCAAGTAGTTAGGGTATGGAATGCACTGCCTGGAAATGTGGTGGAGGCAGGTACAATTAAGGCATTCAAGAGGACACTGGATGGGTATTTAGATAAAAATGGAATGCAGGGATTTAGGGAAAGGCAGGAAGATTGGCACGCAGTCACAGTCTGCTTGCATCTTTACGGTGGGCTGAATGGGCACCTTCTGCACTGCGACAATTGGGATTTTGTGAACTGGGAAGAGTTAGAACATGTTTTAAAAAGCTGCTGAAAACCACTAAAGACTTTGACAAGGATCTGCTCGGTTGACTAATTAGTAAAGTTAGATCAAAATGGGATTCAGGGTGCACTTGCCAAATGGATACAAAATTGGCTTGATGGTAGGAGACAGAGGGTGGAGGTGGTGGGTTGTTTTTCGAACAGGAGGCCTGTGGCAAGCAGCGTTTCACAGGAATCGATGCTGGCTCCACTTTTGTATGTCATTTATATAAATGATTTACATATGAATGTAGAAGGCATGGTTAGTAAGCTTGCCGATTACAAAGAGGTCTTGATCGATTGGGTCAATGGGCTGAGGAGAGACAGATGGAGTTTAATTTGGATAAATGCGAGGTATTACATTTTGTTAAAACAAACAAGGACAGAACTTATACAATTAAAAGTCGGGTGGTGTTGTAGAACAGAGAAACCTAGGGTTCAGGTACATAATTCTTTGAAATTTGCGTCACATTTAGAAGGCGTTTAGCACGCTTGCCTTCATTGCTCAGACCTTTGAGTATAGGCGTTGGGATGTCATGTTGAGGTTGTACAGAACATTGGTGAGGCCTGTTTTGGAGCACTGTGTCCAGTTCTGGTCTCCCTGTTATAGGAAGGATATTATTAAGCTGGAGAGAGTTCAGAGAAGATACACCAGGATGTTGCCGGGAATGGAAGGGTTGAGTTATAGGGAGAGGCTGGATTGGCTGGGACTTTTTTCACCGGAACGTAGGGGGTCAAGTGGTGACCTTATAGAGATTTTTAAAATAACGAGGGGGTATAGATATGGTGAATGGCTCTTATCTTTTCCCTGCAGTGAGGGGAGGAAATTTCAAGACTCGGGGGCACTTTTTTAAGGTGAGAGGGCAAAGATTTAAAAAAAGACACAGCAAGTAGTTCATGTGCAGAATAAATTGCCAGAGGAAGTGGTGGATATATGTACAGTTAGAACGCTTAAGAGACATTTGGATAAATTCATGAATAAGAGAGTTTTGGGCAAACGCAGGCAGATGGGACTAGTTCAGATTATGTTCGGCATGGGCTGGTTGGACCAAAAGGTCTGCTTCTATGCTGTAAGACCCTATGACTTTGACTCCACACTATACTGTATTTCACACCAGGATTAACAACCCATGACTGGGAATGTCAGTCACTCAGCAAACACACAAAAGGAATCAGGAACAAAAGCGAACTAAATTACAGCCTCCAACTGAATGGATCTGAACAGAGTAAGGTTCCTGAATGCAACAGAAGAATGACATTAATCCAAGTCAGTTGTACACTCAGTTGGTTTCAAACGGATGGAGACTAAAAGTTCTTGTTCATTTCCCTGATTGAGAAATACTAGTTGAGAGTGCAGGAAATACTGCTCAAGAGAAAGTAACGTACAAATTTGGAACAGGAGGATGTGCCTCAAATCTGCTCCACCATTCGCCCCTTACATTCGAAGAATCTATCTACCTCCACCTTAAAAATATTCAATGGCTCTGCTTCCACCACCTTTTGAGGAAGAGAATTCCAAAGTCTCACGACCCTTTTAGAGAGAAAATAATCTTTTTCTTATCTATTCTAAATAGGCAAATCCTTTACTTTTACACAGGGATCTCCAAATCTAGATTCTCCCACCACAGTAAATATTCTTTCCATATTTCCCTTGTTAATTCCCCTCAGCATCAACCAACTGCCTCTTATGTTTTTAAACTCTAGCAGATACAGATCTATCCTGTCCAACTTTTCCTAAGACAACCTGCTCATTCCAGGTATTAGCCTGATAAACCTCTGTGGACTGCTATTCATTGATTAACAGGCTAAAACAGTACACAGTTCTCCAGATAAACTCTAACCAATGCCCTGCATAACTGATATGACCTTCCTATTCGCCTGGTAACTCACAATAGTCAGCCATCTTGATGTGTGAACACGTGACATACTTTCCAACTATCCCATTAAAGGAAATTTCAACTTACTTAAAATAAACAGCTTAATGTCTTCATTAAAATCTTGGACGAAGGAACATCATGTGAGTGTATTAGATGCTTAAATGTAAAAATTACATTCTGAAGGTGTGTCTGAATGAGCTTTATCACCGCACAATGAGGCTGGAGAAACTGGGATTAAATCTTCTTCCCTCCAAGGACAGCATGACGAGATTAATAAAGAGATACAAGATTATAATAGTTTGGGCATGACCAGCAAAATACTTCCCATTAGTTGATGGGGAACAAGGACTAGGGAAGATGTTGAGAGAGGGTATGAAGAAATTTGTTTGAATGCAGCAAACGGTAATGAACCAGAGAAAACCAATAATCTCCAACTGGATAAGAGATAAAAGGTACTGCAGATGCTGGAGAATCCGAGATAACAAGCATGGGGCTGGATGAACACAGCAGGTCAAGCAGCATCATAGGAGCAGGAAAACTTGACGTTTCCGGCCTAAACCCTTCATCAGGTTTAGGCCCGAAACGTCAAGTTTTCCTGCTCCT
>JAHRHZ010000048.1:8883394-8895451 GCA_024137785.1 Ginglymostoma cirratum | reverse complement strand
TTGTGTTACAGAAGGTAACATTAGCATTTTCGGAGTAAATATTCTTCCTAAACTGCGCAATATCTGCATCAGTGCAAAATAGTTTCAGCTTTGTAGTGATGCCAAACTCATGGTTTGTGTGTATCTTTTTGAACAGCAATTTCAGTTGGGTTGTGACAGGTTACACACTCTGCTAAAGACAAATTGCCGTTGCTTCATTTTTCACTTTAAACCGTCTCTCTTAACAATGTTGCGTGCACTGTGCACATATGATTGGATCTAGAATTGGCTTTGTAACAGGAACCAAAGGGGGTTGGTCGATGAGTGCCCTAGCGAGTGGAAAGCTAGTTCAAGTGGTGTTCCGCAGGGCTCACTATTGGGAGCCCTGCTGTTTGTTTTATACATTAACAATTTGGACTTCAACGTGGGGGCACAGTGGGGAAATGTACAGATGACATAAATATTGGCCATGTAGTGGATAATGTAGAGGATAGAGGTAAGTGACATCAATGGCTTGGTGGAGTGTGCAGGAAAGTGGCAGATGGAGTTCATCTCTAAAAAGTGTGAGGTGATGCATTTAGGGAGGCCAACAGTGAAAGGAAATACAGAACAAACAGGAATATACTGACAGGGATAGATGAAGTGAGAGACCTTGGCGTGCAAATGCACAGGTCCCTAAGGGTAGCAGTACACGTAGATGAGGTTGTAAAGAAGGCAGATGGAATGCTCTCCTTCATTGGCAGAGGTATAGAATACAAAAGTAGGGATAAAATGATGAAGCTGTATAAGACACTGGTGAGGCCACAACTGGAGTACTGTGTGCAGTTCTGGTCACCACATTACAGGAAGGATGTAACTGCTCTAGAAGGAGTGCAGAAAAGATTTACTAGAATGTTGCCAGGGCTGGAAAATTGTAGCTATGAGGAGAGACTGGAGAGGTTGGGGTTATTTTCCTTGGAACAGAGAAGGCTGAGGGGTGACATGATTGTGGTATACAAACGGTGAGGGGTAGAGATAGAGTAGATAGGAGGAACCTGTCTCCCTTGGCAGAGAGTTCAAAAACTAGGGGTCATTGATTCAAGCTAAGTGGCAGAAGGATTAAAGGGGACATGAGGAAAAATATTTCTACACAGAAAGTGATAAGTGTCTGGAATTCGCTGCCCGAGTTGGTTGTGGAGGCAGAGACCTTAAACTCTTTATAAAAGTGTCTGGATCTGCTCCTGCGGGCTGCAGGGCTATGGGCCATGTGCAGGAAAATGGAATTCGAAAGGGCATCTGGGTGTCTTTGTGTCGGCATGGACAAGATGGGCCAAACAGCCCCCTTCTATGCTTTCATCATTTCTGTGGTTCTATGGTGATGAACTCTCTCTACGGTCAATAACATTCTGACAGCCCTGCATTATAACAGATGTTGTGTTAGCCTTTTGATCAGAACACCATGCATAACTCCAAAGAGGTGAACTCACAGCTCAGCCCGATAGTCCAATGCAATACTGATGGAGTATCATCCCATCACAGGTGCCATCTTCCAATGGGACATCCAACCAAGTCCAGCTGCTCAAATGGACATATAAAGGCTCCATAGCACTTTCCCACTATATCTAAGATAGACATTAAGCCTGGTGACATGGCCAATATTAATCCTTTAATAATTATCTGCTCATTATCTCCCTGCTGTGTGCACATTGGCGATAAAGTGCTTTCAGGAAGCCATATAAATGCAAGTCTTTCTTACATAGTGCTGATCTTACTGTCATTATGACCTTTTCACTTTCTTAACACACCAGTCTTTATTTTAAAATTAAGGATTCCACATACTGTACACATTATTTCTAACCTGGATGAGGTTATGCAAGTTAAAATCAGCCCAATTAGACACAAATTCAATCTTGTGCGTGTGCTGTCCTTTCATCATAACTAAACACCCAAAAACATTCCAATGGCAGATGCCAAGTTTTCATTGTCTTGCAGCTGCAACATTTCAAACAGGCTCTATTCCAAATAGCTCACTGGGAAAATCTAACACTATAGGTAATGATTCCTTTCATGGCTTTATTTTACACGTACACAATCACCCTGCTCACTCGAACACTTCTACAGTGCACTGAAGATTGACTAGAAGCATTCTGTTGATCGAGTGCCAATGTATTTTTTTTGACAAATCCGTTCTAGACCATATACCACAACACGGAAATATCAGCTCTCTCTGAGATCCCTCCCAATCCCAGTAATTCTGAAAATGCGCAAAACATTTACCAGTAAATAATCTATCCTCCACCTCCAGGCACTGAATGAAAAACAGATCTGTTATCCATTTAACACCAGCTTGCACTACATGATGGTCGTCCTCCAGGCAGCAATTTGAAGCTTTATTTTATAACAAGGATTAACTTTCTGCCTGAAAGACTTCGAAGTAATTCTGAGTAATTCTGCAACGAAACTCAGGGTGTGCCAATTCTCCTCTGGTATGTGAAAATTTCACTTTTGTTGTCCAGGGTGAAGGCATAAGACAAATACACACATACAGCATCTTCAACAGCAATAGCATACAAGGTATGACCTTTTTTTTCAATAATTTTGTCTTGCACACATCAGGACAATTCACAAGAATACCAATTTACTGAGAAAATCAACATTTATACAGTACGAGAGGACAGTGCTGATTAATTGGAAAGTGCACTCTCATTGGTCCATGGCAAAGCCATGACCAGAGCCCACTTATTAACTAATCAGCACTCTCCTCTCATGCAATATAGATGTTGGTTTTCCCTTTAATTTGGCATTCTTGTGACTTGTCCTGATACATGAGACCAAAAAGCTTCAACAAAATGTATCTTATCAGCAATACCAAAATACAATAACGAACCACCATTTTAGGAGAGACCACAGAATCATAAAATCCCTACAGTGGGAAAGGAGGCTATTCAACCCATCAAATCCGCACTGACCCTCCAAAGATCATCCCATCCAGACCACCCCCTACCCTTATCCCTTTAACCCTGAATTTCCCATGGCTAACCCACCTAACCTGCCCGTCCCTGGACACTATGGACAATTTAGCATAGCCAATCCACCTAACCTGCACATCTTTGGATTGTGGGAGGAAACTCACACAGACACAGGGAGAACGTGCGAACTCCACACAGACATCCAAGGGTGGAACTGAACCCGGGTCCCTAGCGTTGTGAGGCAGCAGTGCTAACCACTGAGCCCCTGTGGTCAAAAACCTGCTTGAAAAGGATGGCTTTATACAAAGGGTCGCAAAAATAATTGTAGAATTTCTAAAGAGTATCCAATTGTGAACTATACTTTTGATAGGAAACCCAACAAAAAGCTTTAAGTGGCTGTTTAAACTATTTCTCAACAGCTTCCTCTAATGAGCAAGTTTTGCAAGTGTTTTGCTCAGTCCTCAACAACATACCTTCCACAAACGATGATCCACTTCCATGGATTTAAAGCAACTCAGGCCTGTGAGGACGCACACAGGGAGCTGCCCCTTAAACCTTTAAACACCTCGCACATAGGCCACAGCCTATGAATTCTCCTAACTCCAGGGGGTGGAATTAAAATGTGACACCTTGACATTGTCGGTATCCATTATAAAAAAACGGCCATCAATATTTCTAACTGGAACACCTATTCCATGTCTTCCAACTGTATCTGACCTTAAGTTATGATTACCGTGAAGACTTGACAATTATAAATTAACCAAGTGCCCAGTGATGTAGAAGGTGAAGCTGCACGCACATTAATCCAGTGAACAGCCTATTCTGAACCCGGGTTTTTTCATTCAGCGAACAGGAGCACACACTAAAGCAAATAATCGAGGCCCTTTTTATTCAAAAAATCTATCATAAACTACAATAAATAGACCCTCAGGTAGGATCTACAGCAACAATAAAACCCAGATAATTTCTCCAACCCATTATGATGAGTAGATATATATTCTTTGTCACTTCTAATAATTCTGTCTCCAGGCACCTTTGACGGGGAAATTGACTTCTAGCTGGGAATTGTGGTACCACCACAGGCAATCTGAAACCTCTAAGCCAACTGGATGAAGATATCAAACATTGGAATGTTCTGTAACTCATTCCCATACTGGCCAAAGAGCTAGTGAATTAGTCACATTCCTCCATCCTTTCCCCATAGCCTTCCAAATATTTTCACTGCCACTACAGGTTACCGGTTATCCAAAACAGGTGGTGTCCAAAACAGGCCATTTCAGAATCGTCCTTAATGGTTTAAAATCTTTAAACAAAGAACTTACTTTGTCAATTCAGTTCAAAGCTGTACGGATCCAGTGTGGATCCAGATGTGTTATCAGCTGCCACTACCCTCTATCCCTAGCTCCACGCACCTCCTGACCCCACATGGCCCAGGCTGACCTGGACTGACCATAGCCTCAACCACCTGACCCAAAATCGACAATACCACAGTCCTCGGTGCCAGATTGGAGGTCTCCGGTACCCATCTATGTTCTGGAGGGAAAATGTCTCCATAAATATAGGAGGAGTCAACAGTCAACCTACCTGACCCCACCCCATTCTGTGGGATGACTGATCTACAATCTTAGCCCATAATAGACATTCTTGCTCCATATTCCTTGGTATCTTTGTTTAACAAATATCCACTCAATCTCAGATTAACAAGTGATACAACTGTTGTCTGCAAAAATTACAAAAAATTGTTTCAACCATCCTAAGTGTGGAATTATTTCCTAATTTTCCTCCAGAAAGGCCAACCTTTCATTTTGCATTCTTGACAATCCCAGCTGAGAAAATAAGTTTCCCTAGTCTATCTGTTCACTTTATTACCTTCCAAATACTTTGATCCCTTAACTTAAATTCAATGGAATAAAGCTCCAGTGTGAGCTCTATTCATAATTTAACATTTAGAGACCAAATAAAATGCTACACTCTCTCCAAGGCCAGTATGTCCTTCCTGTGGTATGGTATGGTACCAAGACCTGCTCATGGCACACCAGGTGAGGTCTAAACATGACTTTGGATACGCAAAGCATGACTTCTACCCTTTGTATTCTAGGTTTAAAGGTTGTCATTCTATCAGTCTTCATGTTTCTCGCTTGTGACATTTTAATGATCTGTGTGTGCAGACTCTAACAAGGCTCCACTGTTTGTGGTTTTTTCATCAAATATATAGAATCTTGTTCCATCCCTTTCTGAACAAAGGGCAAAGTGGCTCAGTTGGGCCAATGTGTTGCCATGGACCAAGCAGTGGGGATGATAACAGGAGTTGCACACCACCATTCTGTTGAGCTTGTAGGTGGGCCATTTACGCCTGCTAAAGCTATGTTCATAATGGGAGCCTCGTCTCTGCAAATGAAAGGAATATGTTCAAGACTTACACCTCAGCTTTGAAACCATTAGGAGGAGCTTGCAATGCCTATTGGTTCCTGTTGCCTTTTCCATGCAACCAACAGAGTCCACTCACCATCCAATCAGCACCCTTTTCTCTCGGAATATAATTTGCTGGGGCTGTTTGAAATTTGGTATTCTTGCCTTTATCCTGGTGAATGTGAAATAAAAATCTTTGACAACACGTCTTTTGTTTCAGCAATACTTAAAGTCTGTAGCACAGAGCTCGCATGAACACACGCACACAAACTAATTCAGTTAGGAATTCAGGAGAAACTTCATTATCCGGAGATGGTGAACTGACTACCACAAGCAGTAATTGAGACAAACAACATACATTAATATCTCATATAGTGCACATTTTATCGTAAATGGGAGAAGCTAGGTAAACACGCAGAACAGAATGGAAGAATCCACAAATAGAGTTAAATGGAGGGATGGGAGGAGGCTCACATGGAGCAGTAACACTGTTGGGGGCCGAATTGCCTGTTTATGAACTGGAAAATACTGTCACCATTTTAAAGTTATTGTTAAATCTGTTCCCCCCTCCTTTCAGGCAACAAATTTCACACACTAACAACATGGTACTTTTTTTTAAGATCCCCGCTAGAGCTTTTGCCACTCATCTTAAAACTGTACCCCTCTGATTGCTAACTGCGTCACCACTGGGACTGACCCACTCTCATAAAATAAACTTTCTACAGCCACTGAGGATTCTGACACCAGAAACACACAAGGTCACAATGGCATGGCCTGCCAAATCCTGATGAAGATGTACAGGCTCTGTGGCAATAACTGCGATGAAGTGCTATTTTTACATTATAATATGTGATTATATTAGCAAATGATTCATTCCAAGAGCAAAGTCTAGAAATTACTGTCAGCAACATGACCAGGAAAACGCTTTATGTTTCTCTCATGACTCGTTTTTAATACTCAAAAAAAGATACTAGATAATTGGGATTGTACCCATGTTAGAATAGCTGAGAATATGACTCTACTAATGTCCCAAATGGATAATGGCAACTTCAGCTTGTGAACTCACAACAGTGCAGAATAAGTAAGAAGCAAGCATTATTTACTATCACATTACTACCTCACTCGATTCATATCTGCAGTTCTCAGAGCAGTTTTTGATGGTTATAATCTCTCTGAAGCAGTAGCTAAAAAAAATCAGAACTCCTACCCTGCACAGTGCACCTCCAGACTGGATAGAGGGAGACAAGCTAAATATTCCTCAAGACTGAGGGTGGCACAAGAGACTGAATGAGGTCCCAGTTTTGTTGGATCCCTCACACCATCTCTTCAGGCACAACCACTTTTAACACATACACAGACAAACAGACTCCACTAACTGCGGCTGGAGCACATCAATCCTTCACCTCAATCGCTGTTGGTTTGAATTCACTGGTGAGACCAACGTAAGACTTTCTTTATTTGCAAAGAAGAAAGGACAGCGTAAGTCCTGGCATTTCAATCTACTGAATTCAGAGTTCAGCCAAACTCACAACTCGGCTGATCAACTCCACACTTGCTTATTTTGTTGCAGCTAGATGGTTAGAGAAACCCAGATTTCAAACCTGAACTCTGCAAAATAAGAAGCTGGCCGATTTGTAGTCGATTGTTAAAAAGAGAGACACAGGGAGGGATTAAATGCAACAATGAGAGAGAGGTTATAAAGATGCACACACCTTCTGCGACCATCTCGCTAGTGTTGAGAGCTGTTGGCCGCTGTTCCCTGCCTCTGTGTCTTCTCTCTCTCTTTCTCTCCAGCCTCATTCAAGAGAAGCTTCCCCCTCTCTCACTTCCTCATCCAGATATTAAAGGGGAGGTCCTCTACGTCTGCCGATTGTAAATGCTCAGCTGTGCCAGGCTTCAAGAGGATGTAATAGCTACAGCCTCTCTCCCCTTGTATGTCTGTGTCAGTGAGAAATGTACATCTATGCCCACACATCCCCTTGCACAGGAGGGCCCGGAGAGAGAGCTTTCTTTTCAACATTAAAAGCTGCTGCATTCTGATTCATTTGGCTTTACAGTTTCTTGATAGACTTTTATTTTAATGTCAATAGATTTGCAGCAAACCATTGTTTATTTAACAGATCTTAACATGAACACTTTCCCCTCCTCTATAGAGGCGCCTATTCTCCTCATCCTGTCTAGAATTGGATGAGAAAATTTCCTCCAATTAAATATCAAGAAGACACAATCTCCTTCAATCTCTCACTCCAAATTCTGTTCCCTAGTTACTAGCTCCATCCCTCTCCCTGGCAACTGTCAGCGACTCAGCCAGAGATTGTTCACAACCTGACTACTATATTTTGTCTCAAGTTGAGCTTCCTTGTATTCAGACCAGGACTAAGACTTTGACCGCCACGACATTATTGTCTCACGTTAACCTTGCCCCTTGATCTGCTGCTGAAGCCATCACTTGTGCCTTCGTTACTGCCAGACTGGATGATTCTGGAACGTTTCTGGCTGGTGTCTCGCGTGCCTAGAACGGTCCCGTTCACTGACTTACATTGGTTCCCACTCAAGAAATGTCTTGATTTTAAACTTCCTTACAAATCACTCACTCACTCCCTGCCTACCTCTAGGATCTGCTCGAACTCTATAATCCCTTCTAAATCGCTTTGCTCTGACAATCCTGGCAGCTTCAGCATCTCAAGTTATAATTCCTCCATCACTGGTGCTGTACCTTCAAATAGCTATGATCTAAACTGAGGAATTCCCTCCCCTAAATCACTTTACTCATCTTTCCTCTTTTAAGACATTTCTTAAACTCTGCCTCCTTGATCGTGCACCAAAGATCCTCAGACAGCACCTTCCAAAACCACAACCACTTCCATCTAGAAGGACAAGGGCAGCAGACATAAGGGAACCCCACCCCCTTAAAGCTCCCCTCCAAGGCACTCACCATCCTGTCTTAGAAATATATCGCTGTTCCTTCAGTGTCACTGGGTCAAAATTTTGGAATTCACTCCCTAATGACATTGTGGGTCAACCCACAGCAGGAGGACTGCAGCAGTTAAAGAAGGCAGCTCATCACCACCTTCTCAATGGCAGCTAGGGACAGGCAAGAAATGCTGGCCAGCCAGCAACGCCCACATCCCACAAATGAATAAATAAAAACAGAAAAATGCAAAGTACCTCCTTATGCGGCTCAGTATGACATTTTATTCTATAATCCTCTTGTGGAACGCTTTGTGACATTTTGCTATGTTAAAAGTGCAATATTACTGTGAATTGACGTTGTTCTCAGACACCCAACCCAGTAGGGGAATCCAGAGTTACAGAGAGAGGGCAAGAAAATGGACGTGAGGAATATCAGATCAGCCATGAATCCCAGGTTTGAGGGAACAAGTGGTCTAATCCTATCACCGCATTTCCCACATTAATTTCTTCCTCTGCTGGATTTTTCCCATTGATTCACAACTTCCCACATTTGGGCTGTTGATTGCGCTCCAAAAGCTTATGATTTGAAATAAACCTGTGGGACTATAACCTGATGTCCAACTTTGTCCGCCCCAATCCAAGACCAGCACCTCCACATCATGGCTACATCTTCTTATCTAACTGAGGATCAGTTTAGCAGCAACCGAAAGCAATTTGGTTTAAATGACAGTAATCGTTTGAAGGAAGGCATTCTTGCATTTGTGCTGATGAGTGGGATCTGGAAAGCTGAGGCATCGTGACTCTCTTTTCAGTGATATTCGAACTCTGGACCACCACGTGACTACCTGTATATCAGAGGACATATTCTTGAACTGACAGAGATGCTCATTTACCACAAAACCCAAGAAGCAGAACCTCATCCTCTCCTAGACTCTGAGCAGAATAATGCTGCTGAATTGATGTGTATGACAAATTTTAAAAAAGATGGGCACTGCAGGTGAAATTTTTAAAGGCCGCTGAATTGAGAGTAAACTGCAGTAGGCAGGATAAGGAAGTGTAAGAGAAGGACTGCTCATGTCACTGTATCCTCCTGGTGCAGTGCATAGAGCAGAATATGACACCATGAATCTAATAATTGTTTGACATGATGCTGGAAGCACTGGAATAAGTATATGGATTTACAAATGACATGACACAAGTCCTCTTCCAGCCGAAGGAAGCTGTGGAGTACGGGCAGAGACCAGTAAACAAGTTTGTAGATTCTGTTATCCAGCACCTTTGTTCAGGCATGAGGGAGCAAAGGAACTGCTGGTACAAATTGAGAATAGACTGAAATAAGGAGCAGGTCTGGCAGCAAATGTGGAGAGACAAGCAGAGCTCTGAATTGAATACACCTGTCAGAAGTGAAGTGAGATAGAAATGTGAGGAGTCTAGTGCTGTGGTGGTGAGGAAGAAGAGGAAGAACAAAAGGGAACGGCTGAGATGGGATAGAGTGCAGGTGGGATTAAACAAAATTTGTCAAGAAATAAAACGCGAAGGGAGTGGTAATGGTTGGAGTAAAGGCAGCATATACAGCACCTTCCAAACCCACAAACTGGAACGACAGTGACAGAAGATACAGGGGAACACCACCATCTGCGAGTTTCCCTCCAAGCCACTGACTTGGAAATATACCATCGTTCCTTCATTGTCACTGGTTCAAAATCCTTGAACTCCCTCCCTGACGTCAGTGTGGGTCTCCCTACACTAAATGGCCTGCACCATCTTAAGGGAAATTAGGGATGGGCAATTAGCTCTGGCCCAGCCAATGACGCCCACATCCCGTGAGTGAATTAAAAAAAACTTTAGGAGTCTTAGTTGTCACCTTTGATTCAACAAAGTAAATACTACAAGAATACAGGACACAACTTCACTTGAAGCTGTTAAGATAGAACTATTTCCCAGTCATCATGCGATATTGCATCACTTCCTAAGATGTTGTCAACTATTCTATTTACATATTCATATTAACGCTTCACAGTACAGTGGTGAGAGGGCAGACCTGAAAATGATGCCTCAAACATCACAAAGTATAAATGGACAGGGCTGAAACTAACTCGATAAGAAGTCTCACTCACGGAGGAGGTTTGTGGAAGCTAATGAAGGATTCATGTATTGTCAACATGCATGTTGGGCTGGATCTTCCCTCAGGGATAGGCAACAGAGCTCAGGTCCTGAGGCAAACAATCGCTGTGCTGTGAAGGTGAGTGGGAGGGTTCATCATCCAGTTAAGGCTGATGGGTGGACTCTCAAATTGGAGGACCGATCAGAGGCATTTCCCACTTGAAAGCAGCAATGACAGGTAATTAAGAGAGACGGTGTTTCAACATGGATGTGCCTTTTGTCCAGCTCTTAGAAGTCGTTAATTAAATAGTATGTTGTAGAGTCAGATTGTCATTGTGGAGTGGGTGGGTGGAAATGGATATCTGCAGGTAATGCTCCTCAAAAGGACAGTTTGTGGCTTCTTCTACACATGGACAAAGTAGGTAGGGTCTTGAAACTTGCCTAGAACACTTATCCCATCAAGGCCTGCTAGTGTGTGCCCATTTTTACACGTATTAATACTTGCTTACCGTCTTAATTGGATTAATAGGCACCCCCAGTAATGTGGGTAGGTAGCCTTTCTCATCTCAAGAGAATCACCTGGAGCCAGGCAGTTAGGGTATAGGCCAGTGGGTCATTTTCACCCTCCACAGAGTCCAACTGTGGATCCAGCAGGAGCTAAAATCCCAATCTTCAGAAGTTAACCGAAGATGATGTTGCCACGTCGATGAAGAGGAGGAGACCAAGGACTGATCATCCAGAGATTTTGAAGGTAATATGTGCGAAGAGAACTCAGTTTTGGAGATGTAGATAACAGTGGAATCAAGCAAGGTCAAAACTGAACAATGGGCGAAAGGGATTGGCCAAAGATGACACAGCCAGACAATGTCAAGAGTTGTAGAGAGGTCAAGAGTAATTAGAGTGACATCATTTTCCACTTTGAGTAGGGCAGTTTGAGAGTTATGACAAGGAAGGAAACCTGACTGGAGAGATACAGATTTGGAATTGCAGGAAGATTGGGCCTAGGTTTGGAAGGTGAAGGTGCTCAGTAGATAGCACACATGACTCCTGAACCAAAAGTTTCCAATGCCAGAACTTGTTGGTCATGGAAGAGGTGTTCATGACATTATTCAACAGCTTGATAATCAGTCAACTAACTGTTCCCACACTTCCCTAAAGGGACAACATGTCCATGTGGAATGAAATGGTGGTTGGAAATGAGTGTGGTATGATGTGGTACCAAGAGAAGTGGCTTGTGGCTGATGTACAGTGTTACCACCAATGGGTTATTTAGTGATAGAGGATAAAACAGCATTGAGTCTTAACAAAAAGAGGGAGTTGCTTTACACAACAAGATTAGTTCATTGCACGAGAGCAATAAGTGCATGTTACATTAAATAGAAAAAAATAGTGACAAAGACCATCAGAAGCCAGAGAGGATATACTGCCCCCATTGTAACCTCATGCTAAACTGTCTTCTTCACTGAAAGACTCAGTGATATCATCAGATTGGTTGGAGCTTCAAGGTTAACTCTTTCAGAACCATTCCCTTATACAACAACGAGGTTGTGGTTGACAAGGACAAATAGGTCAAGGGAGCAACATATGAAGTAGAAGCAGCAGTATGCCATTCAGCCCCTCCAGCCTGCTTAGATAACAAGCATGGGGCTGGATGAACACAGCAGGTCAAGCAGCATCATAGGAGCAGGAAAACTTGACGTTTCGG
>JAHRHZ010000048.1:8863636-8882994 GCA_024137785.1 Ginglymostoma cirratum | reverse complement strand
TGCTTGACCTGCTGTGTTCATCCAGCCCCATGCTTGTTATCTCGGATTCTCCAGCATCTGCAGTACCTTTTACCTCCAGCCTGCTTCATCATTTAGGTCGATCATGGCCGAACTTCTACCTCTGAGCCATTTTCTCACACTATTCCGATTTTCTTTTCGATAACGTTATTATCTAGATGGATGATGCCGACTATACTGAAGTAAGAGAGGACAATCAACAGCCGAGGAGATGAAATCATTGATAAGTGTCGGCTTGCAAACCAGGAATTGGATGATGCAGTTTTAATGAGAATGGGTTTAAAGGGAGGAGGAAATAGACAGCAGGGAGGTAGTGGCATTGTGGTATTATCACTGGATATGTAATCCCAAACCTCATCTTAATGTTCTGAGGACATGGATTTAAATCCCAGCACTGCAGGAAAATGGTGAAATTTTAATTCAACAAAAAACTAACCTAATGGAAACCATGTAATCACAGTCAAATGTCATGAAAAAAGCCCATCTGCTTCACTAGGGAAGGAAATCTGCCTTCCACACCTGGTTTGGCCTACATGCCACTCCAGGCTCACATCAATGTAGTTAACTCGTAACTGCTCCCAAGGGGTAATTAGGTATGGACAATAAATATCCACTTCCTATGAACAAATAAAAATAATTCGCAATTCCCAAACTACACTAGTCCCATCTGTCAGCATTTGGCCCTTATCCCTTTAAGCCCTTCCTATTCATGCGCCTGTTGAAATATCTTTTAAATGTTGTAATTGTACCCATCTCTACCACTTCCTCTGGCAGTTCATTGCATATATGCACCACCCTCTGCATGAAAAAGTCTTTCCCCCCCACTCACCACAAATCTATACCCTCTAGTTTTGAACTCTCCCACCCTGAGGAAAAAGATCTTAACTATTCAGCCTATGTATGACCGTCATAACTTTACGAACTTCTATAAGGTCACCCCTGAGCCTCCTATGTTTCAGTGAGAAAAGTCTCAACCTATTCAGCCTCTCATTTAAACTCAAACCTGCCAGTCCCACTAAATATTTTCTGTGCCCTTTCCAATTTAATAATATCCTTCCTATAGCAGGGCCCGATGACTCTATCCATAGACAGAGAAGCTTAAAATGGTCAGGTGAAAAGGATAGATTACAGTGAGCTAAAAAACATATTAATTGGCAATAGGTACTGCAAACTTAGGAAGTATTGCCATACATAAGAGCATAAGATCAGGCCATTCAGCCCTTCCAGCCTGTTCTGCCATTCAAAGAGATCATTACTGCTCTGTGGCCTAACTCCATATACCTGCCTTTGGCTCATATTCCTTAATACCTTTCCTTAACAAAACTTATCTATCTCAGATTTAAAATTAACGACTGATCTAGCATCTACTGTCATTTATGAAAGAAAGTTCCAAACATCTACCACCTTTAGTGTGTAGAAATGCTTCCTAACGTTTCTAATTTATGAACTATAACCCCTAGTTCTAGAATCTCCAGCGAGCAAAAATTGTTTATCTTTGTCTTTTCCTGTTATTATAGAGTCATAGAATCATACAACACAGAAACAGATCCTTTATCCAAACCTTGTCCAGGCTGACCAGGTATCCCATCCGATCTATCCCGTTCTGAGGTAGCATCACCGGACCCGAATTGTTAACTCTGTTTTTTCTTTCACAGCTGCTGCCAGACCTGCTGAGCTTTTCCAGCAACTTTGTTTTTGTTCCTGATTTACAGCATTTGCAGTCCTTTCGGTTTTTATCCCACCTGATCTAGTCCCTTTAGCCAGCATTTGGCCATTTCCCTCTAAACCCTTCCTATTCACGTACCCATCCAGATACCTTTTAAATGTTGTAATTGTACCAGCCTCCACCACTTCCCCTGATTATCTTGAAGACTTTGATCTGATCGCCCCTCAACTTCCTAAACTCTAGAGGAAGCAGAACTAATTTGTACCATCTCTCTTCACAACTTAACCCCTAAAATCCAGTTATCAATTTCATAAATCTACATTGTACACTCTCAGGGCCAATCTATCCTTCCTAAGGTTTGGTGCCCAGAATGCTCCAAGTGGGGTCAAACCTAATATTTGTGTAGATCTTTAGTCTTCCTTATTCATTCTCAGGATGAGGACATCACTGGCCAGGCAGCATTTATTGCCCATCAAGCAGTTAAGAGTGAACCACATTGCTGTGGGTCTGGAGTCACATGTAGGCCAGACCAGGTCAGGATGACAGTTTCCTTCCCTAAAGGACATTAGTGAACCAGATGGGTTTTCCAACAATCGGCAATGGATTCACGGTCATCATTAAATTCTTAATTCCAGATATTTATTGAATTCAAATTCCACCATCTGCCATGGCAGGATTAGAACCTGGGTCCCCAGAACATTATCTGTGTCTCTGGATTAACATGCCAGCGATAATACCACTAGGCCATTGCCTCCCCTTATGCATAGCTTCTGCATCTTTGGATCTGGTCCTCTGGATGTAGAGGTCAGCATTCCATTAAAATTCCTGATTATGTTCTGCACCTGTTCATGACATGTTAAAGGTCTAAACACCTTGTCCGCCAACTCTCTTTGGAGACTCACTTTATCATTTCGTACCATCTAGAAAGTCTATCGCATACTTTCCAATAAGATGGAGGTGGAGTAGCGGGGCTCGTCCGCTCCATCCACTTCTCATTTCTTTTTCCCCTTTTCTCATTCTTTTCTTTCACTTACCCATTGTTGAAGTGCTCATTGAGTAACCCCAGCACGGACTTGAAGTGAGCCCAGCACTTCTGCATCTTGGAGTCGACTCATGGCTGCTGTGGTGGAAGGTACGTTTGGGCCCAGTACTAGGCTGGGCAGCATCGGTAGTGGCTGAGGTGGGCTGAAAGTGGATTTATAGCGATGACGGAGTTGGAGGTTTGGGCCAGTGTGGTACCCGGTGGCATTGGTGGTGCCTGCATTGGTGAGATCCATCGAGGCGAGGGTATTGGTGGGAGGTGGGAGGGTGGGGAGATGTTGCTGAAGGGTGACAATTTTCATTCCACTGGTGGTGGCATGGCAAAGGGGGCTCAAGCCTGACCACTAGGCCCATGGCCCCTTGGCACAGCACTCCACAAAAAGGACTGCAAAGCCGGTCACTTTTTCTTTGCTTCTTTACTCTTCTGCCTTTAAATTCTATGTTATGATTTATTTTTCTGTTTCAAGACGGTGATGGAGAGTGGTGACAGTGTACAACACTCTTCACTGCACTTTGTAAAAAGCAATACGCATGACGATAAATAAATAAATAGATAGGTAAATAGATAAAGTGAACTGATCTGTCCTTTCTCAGTCTAAAGTGGATAACCCCACTTTTGCTTTCGTTGAACTCCATCTGCTGCAGTTTTGTCCATTCAGCAAGTCTATCGATATCCCTCTCTCTACCCCCACCCCACTCTCTCTCCTCTCGACCAATGCGTAACTCTCTCTCTCAATGTGTAAATCTCTGTCTGTCTTGATGAATGTGTAACTCTCTCTCTCTCGATGAATGTGTAACTCTCTCTCTCTCGACCAATTTGTAACTCTTTCTCTCAATGTGTAAATCCCTCTCTCTCTCTCTCTCACTCCACCAATGTGTAATCTTCTCTCTCTCTCTCGATCAATGTGTAACCATTTCTCTCTTGATCAATGTGTAACCCTCTCTTCCTCTATCATTTGCACAGTCTACAATGCGTCATCAGCAAATTTAGCTCTAAGTCCTTCAATGCATTATGCAAGTTGTTAATAAATAATGTGAATAATTGACACCTGAATACAGATACGTGTGGGACACCTCTGGTCATATCCTGCCAAATTGTTTACCTGGCCCTACTTTCTGTCACCTGCCGATCAACTAATTTCCCAGCCCTGTCGGTCATTTGTCCTCAAATCCATGGCCTTCCTCTTTAGCTGACAGTTTCCTGTGCGGGAATTATCAAACACCCTCTGGAAGTCAAGATAAACAACATCTGTAGACATTCCCGAGTACAGTACCTTGGTCCGCTCTCGAAAACAACTTGATGAAGTTTGTCAGACATGACCTACCCTTCATGTATCCAAGCTGGCTCTTGCTGATTGGTCCTGAAGGGTCTCAACCTGAAATGTCAGCTCTCCTGCTCCTCTGATGCTGCCTGACCTGCTGTGTTCCTCCAGCCCCACACTGTATCAACTGAGATAACAAGGGGGTAAATTACCACCAGCTGTGAGCCAAGACTCGGTCAAAGACAAAATGTTGTTGCCAGTGTTTATATATTCCTGGACAACCCTGTCCATTCACTCAGAAACAAATGTGAAAAGGGAAGGCAATTTTTGGTTAGAGTATAAGGGAACAGTGCTGGGTCAGCTAGAACAGCAAGGAAAAGAAGTTGGTGCACACCACAAATGCAGTGAGAGAGGAAATGGCAACAGATACAACAGTGGGCAGGCTCACAGGGGCTAAGGCAGAAACTGCAACAAGTAGCAAGAATGGGAAGACGCAGGAAGGGACAGGGATTGATTGAGGGAGGATAGTATGCCACTCAAGAGAGGAGAATACAAAGTCAGCACGACTGAGTCGTGAGAAGGGAAGGGAATTGGGAAAAGCTGAGAGAGACTGAGAGAAACTGAGAGTAAATAGGCCGAGAAGATTTGAGTTTCTCTGACGTGGCAAGGATTACACATAAAGTGCCCTCGTGATAATCCATAATCCTTCCCCTTTATTTCAAGTGCCGTGTATCTAATCAGTGGGATATTGATACCCTCAGTATAACTGGTGCCTTTGTTACAATAAAATGTTACAGTAATTAATGAACCAACAGTCAGCCCACAGGTGGAATCTGTGACTGGATCAGTGACCTCCTCAGTCATTAAACCACTCTTCAAAGCAAGTCTCTGTAACCCATCCCTCCACCTCCTGCTCTGCTGCCACTCTAGACTTGAAAAAACTTTACTGGCTCCATTCCCGCCTCTTTGACTTGTCTGTCTCCTCTCCACCTATCTTCTCCTCTATCCATCTTCTATCCGTCTCCCCCTCTCTCCCTATTTATTTCAGAACCCTCTTCCCCTCCCCCATTTCTGATGAAGGGTCTAGGCCCGAAACGTCAAGCTTTCCTGCTCCTATGATGCTGCTTGGCCTGCTGTGTTCATCCGGCCCCATGCTTGTTATCCTGCAGCCGACCCCCTGTCTTAGGCCAGCTCCTGCACAGCTTCCATTCAACACACTTCATCCTTTTAGTTTGTCTCCCTCTACAGGCTCATTAAGTAAAGCTGCAGATCTTAAATCATCTGGTGATTTAAGAAAACTTAGTCCTGCTTTAATTGTGTAACACTCTCTCTCTCTCTCTCTCGATCAATGTGTAAACCATTCCCCCCCTTTCTCCACCAATGTGTAACTCTTTCTTTTTTGATCAATATGTAACCCTCTCTCTTCTGTCTCTCCAACAAAGTGTAACTCTCTCTCTCACTCTCTCTATCAATGTATAATCCCCTCTCTCTCTTTCTCCCTCTCTCTATCAATGTGTAACCCTCTCTCTCTCACTCTCTATCAATGTGTAACCCTCTCTCACTCTCTCTCCATCAATGTGTAACCCTCTCTCTCTCACTCTCACTCCATCAATGTGTAACCCTCTCTTATCATGGCTCAAGATCACCTTGTCATTAAGACACTGTTAACTCGCTATTTGACTGGCCAGCTTTGACAGTGGAACTCAATGCTGTGAAGCAAAAGATTGCAAAGGCAAAAGGCTTTTTTCCGTAATTCTGAAAATATTCAGCTTGCGGTGAGGGAAACAAGATTCACATTTCTCATTGATGTTATAACTCTGTTTCTCTCTCGCTCTTGAGTTGTCTGACTGCTGGGTGTTTTTCCGTGTTATCTGTTTGTATTTCAGATTTTTAGTATCTACCATTGTTTGTGAAATAACCTTACAGAGGCCGGTATCCTGTCACCAAGTCAACCTGTATTTCCACATGGAGAGTCATTGACACTGACCCAGATTCCTCACAGCAAGCTCTCAGAGTGAGCACAACCCCTGACCCTCCTGTTTCTATCTGTCAGCCAGGGCTCCCTGATTGGACCAGATTAACAGCCCCAATCAGGAAACTCCTATTCAATGAGGTCCAGCTGGCTGATCTCGTTACAATCACTGCATGTCTCCCCCTCTGACTTCCTTTTCTGTAGGTCCTTCTGGTGCATTTTAGCACCGGCTCAGGTTCCTCCAACTCTGCCTCTGATACGTGCTGTGTGTATCACACAGTAGCTCGCCTCTTGCGTCCAGAGTGTCTCGGAAGAAATCCATTCTTTTCTTCAGGCAGCAAAGGCTTCGAGGCAGCGACATCAACCACGTCCATCTCAGATTCCGATGTATCTTCAATACTTGACGGTGAGGGAGAACCCAAATGTTCTTCCAGCCTTCCCAATGGTTCCAAGGAGCCGGGCATGTTTCACTCCCACACCATTTGTGTGTTTGCAGCTTTCATATAGTCCGCATGCTTGTTCAGGACTATCACACCTACACAAACCTCATACACCCCTGGACCTTACCTAGCATCAACCATGCCTCTTATCCATGCGGTGCCATCCCCGCGGTTCCTGCACTGAACTTTGTCCGGTGAAGCAACCTGTCTCTCTCGCTTAGCAGAGTCTTGTGTTCAGCACTGGTGTGCCTGACGTCATTCACTCTGGCCCCACCCAAGTCCAAAAAGATCAGATTTAACCTGGTATGGAGTCTTCTCCCCATCAGCAACTCTGCTGGAGCTATCCCTGTAGTTACACGAGGTGTGGTCCTATAATTGAACAGGAACTGAGAGAGTTTGATATCTAGTGAAGCTGTACGCTTTTTTTTTAAGGCTGCCTTCGAAGTTTGGACTGCTCTTTCTGCCAGACCATTGGATGATGGATGGTAAGGATCTGCCCTTATATGTCAAATGCCAGTAAACTTTAGGAACTCAAATTCCCTGCTGGTAAACAATGGCCCATTGTCTGTGACCAACACTTCCGGGAGTCCGCATATTGTAAAAGATGCGTGCGGTTTTTCTATTGTCATCCCCATGTCTGATGAATGAACTCTATGCACATCCAAGCACTTTGAATGGACATCCACAATGACTAGACATGGAACCCAGGAAAAAACTTGCACAGAAAACATGTAACCAAGCCCAGGGTTTACCTATCCAGTCCCACAAATGTGGAGGAGATGCTGGCAGCAGTTTTTTTCCATGTTGGCATTCCAGGCAGATCCCCACCAATGCGGCTACATCTGCATTCAGTCCTGGTCACCAAACATAACTTCTCGTCAACATCTTCATTTTGGAAACCCCTGGATGACCCTGGTGGAGTTCAGCCGGTATCTAAAACAGAAGTTGCTGGAAAAGCTCAGTAGGTCTGTGAAGAAAAAAAATCAGATTTAACATGTCGGGCCCGGTGACCCTTCCTCAGAACTGTTGGTGGCTGGGAAATTGTCAGTTTATATGCAGAAAATAGGGAGGGGAATGGGGAAGGGAGTAAATGATAGGATAGAGCCCAAAGAGAGAAAAGAGCAGTTGGATAGACAAGGAGGTGATAACGATGGCTGGGAGGGTGAATAGTTGTTAATGGGGACTGTCAGTGACTAACAACAGGGGATGTGTAATGGCAGGATATGTGACAACAAGGCCTGGTGTGTGTGGTCAAGGGCTGGGACATGGGAGTGTTTAGGCTCTAAAATTGTTGAGTTCGGAGGGCTGCAGGGTCCCCAAGTGAAAATGAGGTGCTGTTCTTCCAGCTTGCATTGAGCTTCACTGGAACACTGCAGCAAGCCAGAGACAGAGATGTTGACCAGGGAGCAGGGTTGTGTGTTATCTTGGCTGGTAACTGGTAGCTTAGGGTGTTTTTGCGAGCAGAATACAGATGTTCTGTGAAGCGGTCACCCAGTCTACGCTCCATTTCCTCAATGTAGAGGAGACCACATTGTGAGCAGTGAATGCAGTAGACTAGATTCTGGGAAATGCAGGTGAAGTGTTGCTTCACCTGGAAGGTATGTTTGGGCCCTTGGATACTGGGGAGGGAGGAGGTAAATGGGCAGGTGTTGCACATTCGCCAGTTACAGGGGAAGGTGCCGTAGGGCTGTGGGGAGGTGTTGGGGATGAAGGAAGTGTGGACCAGGGTATCCCGGAAGGAACGGTCCCTGTGGAATGCGGACAAGGGAGGGGAGGGGAATATGTGTCTGGTGGTGACATCTCGCTGGAGGTGGCGGAAATGATGTCTGATGGTCTTCTGGATGTGGATGCTGGTGGGATTGTAGGTGAGTATAAGGGGAACCCTATTGCTGTTGCGGGAGGGAAGAGAAGGGGTGAGGGCAGAAGTGCGGGAGATGGGTCGGACCTGGTTGAGGGCCCTGTCAACAACGGTGCTGGGGTATCCTTGGTTGACGAAGAAGGTGGACATATCGGAAGCTCCCTATTCAAGGTCCCAAACATACCTTCCAGATGAAGCAACATTTCACCTGCACTTCCCAAAATCTAGTCTACTGCATTCGCTGTTCACAATGTGGTCTCCTCTACATTGGGGAAACGAAGCGTAGACTGGGTGACCGCTTTGCAGAACATCTACGTTCTGCTCACAGAAAAACCCCAGTTGCCTGCCACCATAACGCACCACCCTGTTCCCTGACCAACATCTCTGTATCTGGCTTGCTGCAGTGTTCCAGTGAAGCTCAACGCAAGCTGGAGGAACAACACCTCATTTTCCGCCTGGGGACCCTGCAGCCCTCCGGACTCAAAATTGAGTTCAATCATTTTAGGGCCTATAGTCTCCCATGTCCCAACCCCCTACCCCACACACCAGGCCTTGTTATCACATAGCCTGCCATTACACACTTCCTGTTGTTAGTCATTAACAGTCCCCATTAACAACTATTCACCTTCCCAGCCTGATCGTTAGCAACTCCTTTGACTATTCTATTGCTCTTCTCTCTCTTCGGGCTCTATCCTATCATTTACTCCCAAGCCCATCCCCCTCCCTATTTTCTGCATTTACCTAACTACCATCAGTTCTGAGGAAGGGTCACCGGACCTGAAATGTCAACTCTGATTTTATCTTCACAGATGCTGCCAGATCTGCTGCGTTTTTCCAGCAACTTTTTGTTCCTGATTTACAGCATCCACAGTTCATTCGGTTTTTATTCAGCCAGTATCTGGTGGCAAACTTTGTTTGAGACAATCACTCCTGCTCTCCATAACAATATGCCGTCCTCTATAGTGATCTGGTCTCTCCAGGTCCAAAAAGGCTTCAGTTCTGTATGTGACAGCCCTTTGGTTTCCTCCATCACCACCAGCTGTTCCTGTTTTGCCAGGACCAGATCTTTCTGCATCCAAAGTCTGATATTGTCAGCTGTGACTGGAAGTGTGTCTAGAAAATTTAATACCATTATGGACCCTTCCAGTGGTGATACCACTGGTGGTAGGCTACTTGTCCTCCCGGATGGTGTTCCAACTTCTAATTATCTGCATTTAGTATTAGAGCCCACTGGTGAATTCGGCGTGAAGCTATGGGCAACACTGCCTTGTCCTCTTTAATTAGGCCCAGCAGGGGTTTGTGGTCCATTATTAATAGAAATTTACGTCCGTTAAGGTATTGATGGAACTTCCCGACTCCAATTAAAATCGCCAATCCTTCTTTCTCTACCTGGGCATATTTATGCTCTGCATTAGCCAAAGTCCTGCCTGCATACGCTATTGGGCATTCCTCTCCATTGTGTAACCTATGAACTAATACAATACCAATGCCACGCAGGGAGGTATCACACGTCAATACCAGATCTTGCTTGGGACCATAGTGTGCCAACAACTTAGAGGATGGTAGCTGTTTCTTCACTTCCCTGAAAGCTATGGCTTGTCTATGCGTCCATTTCCAAAGCTGACCCTTTTGTAAGAACTGATGCAAAGGTGCCAGGATGGAGACCAGGTTATGTATGAACTTTCTACAATAATGCACCAGCCCAAAGAAAGACCTAAGCTCTGGTACAGGCATGGGAGCTGGAGCACCTTTGATTGCCCTCACTTTATCTTCCAACGGGTATAATCTGGTCTTGTCGACTCTGTAGGCCAAGTCAGTTAGGGTGCCCAGAACACATATAAGGCATATGCCTGACTGGGAATAATGTTTAAGGACTATGTCCAAGTTCTTGAAGCTCTCCTTATTGGTGTTCCCTGTTATTAGCACGTCATCGATATAAACAGCAACCTCTGGTAGACCTTGTAAAATGTTCTCCATTGTCCACTGAAAAATTGCATAGGCTGGCGATGCCCCAAAAGGCAGTCTCGCATATTGGTACAAACCCTCATCGGTATTGACTGTAGCAGAAGTCCAGAAATCCTCATGTTACCACAACCACATCTAAGCATGGCTCATGTCCAACTTCGTGAAGGACAGCCCACCTGCCAGATTTGCATATAAATCCTTTATGCAAAGGATTGGGTGTTTATCCAGCTGTGAAAAGCAATTTACTGTTTGTTTAAATCCCCACAAAGGCAAACTAACCAGTCAGGCTTCACAGCCAGTATAACCGGTGCTTCTCCTTCCACAAACTGCACTGGTTTAATAATTCCATCAGTTTCCAGCCTCCTGATTTCTGCCTCTCCCTTAGCACCTAAAGCAAATGACACTCGGCCTTAAAGAATCATGGAATTGCTTCCTGGCCAACATGCAAAGTGGCCTTGTTTCCTTTGATAGTCCCTAGCCCTTCCTGAAAATCTTCTGGATATTTATTTAGGACCTCACTCAGGCAGCCAATTTCTGATCGAAAAATGTTGAGCCAATCTAAGTGGAAGTTTCTCAACGATTTCCACCCCAATAGGCTTGGGCCTGAGCCTTTTACTACAATCAGAGGTAACTGAACCAGCTGCTTCTCATAGAGACTGGAACCAAAGTTGTACCCTTAATCTGTAAACGTTCCCTGGTATAGGTTCTCAGTCTAACGAAGGCCTTGCGCAAAGGGAAGGGTTAGTCCAAAATGAATTTTGTTAAAAGATTGAATCTGCAATCACTGAAATGGCCACACTGGTATTGACCTCCTTTAGAACCGGGTAACCATTTATCCAGACGTTTATTTTGGTTGGTTCTGATTTGGATGTTGCTAAGCAATTGAACTGGTCCAAACCAGATGTAGCTGGACTTTCCAGGGTCTGCACTCTCCTGGATACCGGTCTATAAGTTCTCTAACTCAGTTTAGGTCCAGTGGGACTCTTTTGCTACCTTGAGTTTGCATGCCAGCTGTAACTGCAATGACTTGCCGGCTCGGATCCTGAAGAAAATGTTAACGGTTTGGCCAAAGCTTGGCTTTGTTTTGGGGTTTTGCTGTGGGCCGACCTAGATTCCCGCTGTTCAGGGTATGTCCTGAGTGAGGCTATGTAATTGCCTTCACTCAAGTGGTGTCCCCCAAGCTCAATCAGACTGGGAATGACATCCACTTCCATCAGAATACCATGCAACTCATATGCTCCACTTACTGTATTTCCCAATGATAAAACCACTTGTAGTGCCTGTTTGAACTCCAGTTGGGCTTTAGCTTGTAGGCGCTTTTGCATGGTCACATCATTAATCCCACATACCAAATGGACTCTCAGCATTTTATTAAGTGTTAAATTAAAATCACTCGCCTCTGCCAGTCATTTTAACCGAATTAAAAATCCCGTTATGGATTCCCCTTGTTCTCAAATTGCTGAGTGAAATCTCAGAATTAGTGGAGGCTTGAGGTCGTACTGTTCCTTAACTAAGTCCGTCAATCTTGAAAGGTTTTCTTTTCTGTTGCCTCAGGGAAAGTTAGGTGATAAATAACTGAAAAAGCTGTGGGTCCAGGTGAATTACTCATTGTTTTTCAACTGCCAAAATGTGATTTGTCCAGAAAAGATAACGCATTCTTTCCACACACTGGGCCCAGTCTTTGAAGGCAGTATAGAACAAGCCAAGCTTCCCAAATAATGGCATGATACCAGAAAAGCTTACCCCAACTCAAAGGCGACGGTTGTGAGCGAATTTCTTCAAAAAGACGCTTTGCTCTCGTCGCCACTAAATTAACTCCACAGGGACCAGTATCCCATCACCAAGTCACCCTTTATTTACACGCGGAGGGTCCTTGACACTGACTCAGCTACCTCAGAGCCAGCTCTCAGAGTGTCAGGATATCAGACACTACTGTCTTTATCTCTGTCAGGTTAGGCTCCCTGATTGAACCAGATTAACAGTCCCAATCAGGGAACACATATTCTCTGAGTCTACCGTGCTGACCTCGTAAAAATCACCACAGTTTTCGCGAGCTTTTTTGGCAACTTCTCCATTGTGATGAGAGCCGTGACCATTCAGACGAAGTAGATGTAGCTACAGTTACAAAATTTAAAAAACATTTACATAAGTACATGGATAGGAGAGGTAGGGAGGATTATGGGCCAAACGCAGCCATGTGGGATTAGTTTAGTATGGGAAACATGGTCAGTATGGGCGAGATGGATCAAGGTGTTTGTTTCTGGCTGTATGACTCTATGACTCTCCATCAATATGTAATCCTCTCTCTCGCGGTCAATGTGTAACTCTCGCTCTCTCTCCCTGTGTCTCACCATCAATATGTAACCCCCCACTTTCGAAGTCTAACCCTTTCTCTTCATCCATTAATGTGTAATCATCTCTTGCTCTCTCTCTCTCACAGTTAATGTGTAATCCTCTCTCTCTCAGTCAGTGTACCCCTCTGTTTCTGTCTCCTTCTCTTTCTCTCTAGCTGTTAACATGTAGCTCTCTTCCTTATGCACCCTAACTCTCTCCTCTGAGCCTTGGTCTTGCAGTCCTGAGGTTTGCCTCTATTACCTCTATACCACTGACTTTGAAAATCATAGAAACGTGCAGTACGGAAGGAAAATATTCAGCCTCCTGTGTGAATGCTGGCCTAGGCCCCAAAATACTGCTGTTTGAATTGGATTGACTTGAACTGGATTTAAATGAAGTAGAATTGCTGTCACATGGGCTTACAGGAGTGCAGTGAAAAATTACAACTCACCACTTATGGTGCCATCTTAGGTATCAAGGTACAGATTCTTAAGTACAAATTCTTAGGAAAATTTTAAAAAAATAAAGAATAAAAAGTTCATAATAACAGATCTTCCACAATAACATAACCTAAAAGAAATTAAAGAAAAGTGAATTTAAGACAAAGTCCACTTCGTCCACTCCATGGCTCTGGGCTCAAAGACCTGACCGCCCCCACCCCCCACACCCCTCCCCCACCCCCCACCATTGGAGTCCCACACCAGACCCCACACAATGCGGAAGAGAATGTCGCATGGAGTCACAGACTGACTGAAGCTGCTGAAAGGGTTAGACCAACTTCGAAGGCAAACCCGGCCATTGGAATCCTCGGCCAGCACTCTCCTCAAAGCTTCTAACCTCAATTTCCAGTTTCCACGCTTCACTCTCTCTCTCTCTCTCTCCTTTTCCCTTCTATGTTCGTCCCTCCTGTAGTTGAGAATGAAGTTTGATTATTAGAATTGGATTGAGAGGGATTGCTCTGTGTGACCTGCACAAAACCTTTGTACTATTGTGTGACCATGGGGTTGGAGGAAGTATTCTTTCCCCTGACAGGCAGAGATGCGGAAATACGACCGGCTATGTACAGAGGGACTGGGGTAGGCAAGTGCATCGTCAGGCTATCTGTGTTCCCCTCATTGACTGTAATACACAATGACCCCAAACATCTGTCTGTCCCTTATAGACCATCCAAATGATCTTGGCTTTAATACTGGAGTAAAAGCCAACATTTACCATTTGCTATTTACACTTCCTTGTTCAAAATCTACACTGCTCATGAATGATTCTTCTTGTGGATTTGTTAAGAAGGCACTGTTGCTTTTCCTGTTCATCATAAGACCATAAGATGTGGGACAGCAGTAGGCCATTCAGCCCATCGAATCTGCTCCGATGAGATCATGAGTGATCTGATAATCATCATCCCCACACTTATGCTTTATCCTGTAACGCTTGATTTCCCTACTGATTAAAATCTATCTGCGGGATGCATTCATGGAGAAGGCTGCAATCTGTTGGGTGCAGGAAAAAATCGGTTTACAGTGCCTTTCACCGTAACAAGCTTTTATTTGATAAATGGTTGAGGATAGATATTTATGCTTGCCCTCCCTAATTATTTTAGTACATTGGAATTATTTTTAATATATTTTAATTAAAGTCAGACCTGCACAATAGGGAATGCCTTCCTTTGATAGTTGTTATTAATTTGGATGTGATGTTTTAACTTAATGAACAATATGCCTGATATGATTCTGTCCAGACAATAAAGTGAAATTAGATGGATTCTGATCAATAGTGGTTGCCATTCCCTCACCAGTGATGGTAAATTATGTGCCGTTATTTTGTAAATTATGTCTGTCTAGGGGAAGCAATGGTCTGGTGGTTTTTTCGCTGCACTTTTAATCCAGAGACCCAGCTAATATTCTGGGGACCCGGGTTCAAATCTTTCCACAGAAGATGGCAGAATTTGAATTCAACAATAAAAGAAAATCTGGAATTAAGGGTCCAATGATGACTGTGAGTCCATTGTCAATTGTTGGGAAAAACTGATCTGGTTCACTGATGTCCTTTAGGGAAGGAAACTGCCATCCTTACCTGGCCTGGCCTACATGTGACTCCAGGCCCGCAGCAATGTGGTTGACTCTCAGCTTCCCTCTGGGAAATTAGGGATGGGCAATAAATGCTGGCCTAGCTAGTGACAGCCTCATCCCATGAATGAATAACAAACATTTACTTGAAACCCAATTACACACATACTGGTGATGTAGATTGAGAAGAGCAGGTACAACTGGGGAGAATAAATGGTTTAATAGTGGTATGTTGATTAAATTGCAATCATGTACAACATTTGTCCTTGCTTGCTGTAGTCATACAAAGTCCACCCAATTGTAGGCAGACATTTGAAGCTTCACTTCAATGAAGACCTCGTGTTGATCACACTCCCCTGTTGTACTCAAGCAACAGTTATTTCTATCGGGTTTCCAATGCAATGTTCTATGGAAGCTTCAAAGAAAAAAAAGGTTGAGTGCAAAGTAATAACTTTATTTAATTTTATGACGGGGTTTGACAGGGTAGCCATAGCGAATATATTTCCACGCAAGAGAAGTCCAAAGTGAAGGCCTGTGATTATAGGCTAAGCACAAAAAAAGCCAACAGAGAATTCCGGATTAACACCCTGACTAAGGGAGTAGTTAGAATGTGAATCTTGCTACAATAGGGACTGGCATACATACTGGTGAATGGAAGGTGAAGAAAGAAACAAGAAAAACTGAATGAGCAACTAAATCGTGAAACTAAACATGAAAGACAGTGGAGGGTAAGATTATGATTTAACAGTGTCCAACTCAATAATGAGTCTAGGAAGCTGTCGAATGCTGAATGGGAAGAAGAGACACTGCTCCTCAAACGTGGGTTGAGTTTCAGTAAAATTTGTGAAACTTACCATTTTACGCCACTGGCAGGATAAGTGTCGAGCTCTAAATCTTTACAACAAGCCAGTGGGACTATACTTGGGTCATGACCTCTGAATGCCTGAACTTGGAAACTTCAATTCACGATCGGAAAGTCACACATTGCTGTTAACTGCATTACATGTTGTTCCACTCCCACTCTTTCTCCTACTTCCTGCTGAGTTGAAATGAAAGAAAACTGTTTCATAGATGGTGGGTGTGAAATAACTAGCCGTTGCTGCTTCGGCACTGTAACTATTGCTTTCCCCTACCCTACTCTCAGAGTGCCAGTACATCCTTCTGCCTCCTAACTATTGTAATGAAGGGAGAAAGCTTGATCCTGTTACCTGAACAGCACTCATTGTCCCTTCAAACACTTTTGGCCAATTTATAACTGCAAATGCCTGTATCGAATACAGATTCTGGGAACGTTGCATTGTATCATCAAGACAGAAACAGGTCACTCAACCCAACTGGTCCATATTCGTGCTTTTACTCCCCATCAGCCTCTTCCCAGCTAACCGCATCATAACCCAAGGCCTGTCACACAAACCACAGATTGAAGTAGGAGTTCCACCTTGGAAAGAGGCCTTTTAGCCCATGCTAACTGGCTGCCTATGGATAGGGTGAAGAGCCAAAGTCTTTTCCCCATGGTGGGGGTGTCCAACATTGGAGGGCAAGGGTTTAAGGTGAAAGGGGGAAAAATCATAGAATCCCTGCAGTGTGGCGGCAGGACATTCGGCCTTTTGAGTCAACACTGACCCTCCAAAGAACATCCCACCCAGACCCAAACCCACCCTATTCCTGTAACCCTGCATTTACCATGCACCTATCCACCTAGCCCGCACATCCCTGGACACTACGGGCAATTTAGCATGGCCAATCCACCTAATCTGCACATCTTTGGTCTGTGGGAGGAAACCGGAGCACCCGGAGGAAACCCACGCAGATATGGGGAGAATGTGCAAACTTCACACAGACAGTCACCTGAGAACGGAATTGAACCCACGTTCTTGGTGCTGTGAGACTCGTGAATTCTTTGTTTCAATGTTAGTCATGTCAGAGGTATAATACTTTTGGGGAGTGGTATTTTGGGAAGTCATTGTTGCTGGCTGTACAGTCAACATTTCCTTTTGAAAGAGATGAAGCTCTCTTGTTTAACATCACGGTGTCTGATTTGTGATCAGGAGCTGACTTTTCAACTCTCGCTGAGATCGGAAACAAAGGCAATCAGATGTGGAATTTAATAACCCCAGCCCATGTTCCGGATTCCTGATTTGGTTCCTCCTGCGGTCATTTTCCAGGATGAGGGGAGAGAGGAAAGCAGGGCTATCTGCTCCCAGATGTCTGGTAAAGAAGTGAAACAGGGATGTACTACTGAGGCTTTATAAGGCCCTGGTCAGGCCACACTTGGAGTATTGTGCGCAGTTTTGGGCCCCATATCTCAGGAAAGATGTACTGGCCCTGGAGTGGGTTCAGAGGAGGTTCACTACAATGGTCCCAGGAATGGAAAGCTTAACATATGAGGAACATTTGAGGACTGTCTGACTATACTCATTGGAGTTTAGACGGATGAGGGGGTAATCTAATTGAAACTTACAAAATACTGAATGGCCTGGACAGAGTGGATGTTGGGAAAATGCTTCCATTGGTAGGAGCCGAGGGCACAGCCTTAGAGTAAAGGGAAGACCTTTTAGAATGGAGATAAGGAGAGACTACTTCAGCCAGAGAGTGGTGAGTCTATGGAATTCACTGCCACAGAAGGCCAGGTCATTGAATACATTTAAGACAGAGATAGATAAGTTCTCGATTATCGACGGGATCAATGGGATCAAGGGTTACGGAGAGAAAGCAGGAAATTGGGGTTGAGGAACTTACCAGCCATGATTGAATGGTAGAGCAGACTCAGTGGGCCAAATGGCCTAATTTCTGCTCCTATGTCTTATGGTCTTGTGGTCTTAAGGAGGGGGGATGTAAAAGATCTCTTGAGCATCTTGATCAACTTTTAATTCTACCACTTGTAAAAATGGTTTTAATTGGCTCTTACCATTATTAGCTGTAAGATTAGGGAAAAGGAACAAAGGATTCAGGAGCAGAAGTAGGCCATGGGTTGCTTTGAGCCTACCTCACCATTTGATAACTGTCTCCCATAACACCCAATTTCCCTTCATATCAAAAATCTGTCTAGCTCAGTCTTGAATAAATTCACCTATAACATCATCTCCAAACATTTTTGCAAGAGAGAATCAAAGACCAGTGACCATCTGAGAGAAAAACATTTTTTCCTCATCCTTGCTAAAAACAGGCGTTCTCATTGTTAAAATGTATCACTAGTTCCTGTCTCTCTTACAGGGGAAATATCCTCTCAGAATCCATCCTGTCAAGTTACCTCAGGGTCTAAATAGAACATAGAACATTACAGCACAGGAACAGGACATTTGGTCCACATTATCTCCACCATAATGATGCTGTTCTAAATTAATCCCATCTACCTGTACATAGGCTGCGTCCCTCTATTCCCTGTCTATTCATGTATTTGTCTAAATGCCTCATAAGTATTGCCACTGTATCTGCTTCTACCACCTGCCCTAGCAGCATGAAACCACTTCTCATTCTTCAAAACTCTGACGGGAAAAGATCCAATCCACTCAACCTTTCGTCATAAAATAAGCCCTACACCCCAGGAATGAGTTGAGTGAACCTTCTCTGAACACCTTATCGAAATCATCTCCTCTGTGAGGCAAACAAAGGGACACAGAATTCAGTTTGCAGTTCAACTCGATTTTATTAACAAATATACCTTATTAAAAATATCACACGAGCACTTCCCAATTCCCACAATATTTACTCTTTATCTAGCTCTGTCTGTCTGAGAAAGGATTTTACCTGCAATGATCCACATGTTTGAGCTGGGACCATCGGAATCTCCTTCCTCTCTAACATAGGGCTGGATCTCTTCCACAAAGGTGTTTATTGCAGGTCTTCCACCATGAGTCCTCACTGAGAGAGTGCTGCCCAGGTGTGTGTTTTTATTCCTCACTCACACCAGACCTTCTAGAATTTTCTGTGGCCTTTGCCCAATGGGTCACGCCAACACCCTTCACTGTTGCCATACTGGGAGATGTAAAGTGCACATACTCAGGCAGTCAAGATGCCAGAACATCTGATCGACACTTCTCCAAGACAGAACCCTCAGGCTGGTTGTTACTGATTCCCCTTGAACTTTTCATACAATCATAGAATCCCTGCAGTGTGGAAGCAGGCCATTTGGTCCATCATGTCCGCACTGACCCTCCAAGGAGCATCCCACCCCCACCCTATCCCTGGAACTCTGCATTTCTAACCCACCTAGCCTGCACATCCCTGGAGGCTATGAGCAATTTAGCATGGCCAATCCACCCTAACCTGCAGGACTGTGGGAGGAAACCGGAGCGCCCGGAGGAAACCCACACAGACACGGGGAGAATGTGCAAACTCCACACAGACAGTCGCCCGAGGGTCAAATCCGGGTCCCTGGTGCTGTGAGGCAGCAGAGCTAACCATTGAGCCACCATGCCACCCCAAAGAGGTTTTATAACCTCTTTGTCTGTAGCCAATACCTGCTGGCTGCTGTTTAATTAAGTTTGGCCAATTTTCTGTCAGGCCTGATTTCTCTGGCTGTAGGTCAATTTAGAATGTCCAATTTTGGGCCTGTGGTCAGAGGACCCAAAATGTTAACTCTCACCACAGATGCTGCCAGACCTGCTGAGTTTCTTCAGCCATTTCTGTTCTCATTAAGGATATACTAGCATTCAGTGACGCAGGAAGTTTTTAAATAAAAGCTACACAAGACGTGATAAAACACTATCTGCCTCAGGAAAAGATGCTCTGCACGAAAA
>JAHRHZ010000048.1:8848360-8858636 GCA_024137785.1 Ginglymostoma cirratum | reverse complement strand
GAAACGTCAAGTTTTCCTGCTCCTATGATGCTGCTTGGCCTGCTGTGTTCATCCAGCTCCGCACCTTGTTATCTCGGATTCTCCAGCATCTGCAGTGCCTATTATCAATGGTAAAAGCATTCTGTATAGAATTTAACCTTAATATTAACCTTACCAGATACAGGCTGTCCTACAGGTATGATGCACGGATTTTAACGGAAACCCTTCTAAAATCCACACCAGCCGATGATCAATATTTTGGTGCATTACTAGGTTATGTTTTATCTGTTACGTGATCTTCTGAAGACTCGAAAATAAATTCGACACTAATAGCTAATCTATACAACTTTCATTTGTATATTGATGGAAAAGCACGCACTAATCCATCTGTAAACTGGGACAACAAGCATGGGGCTGGATGAACACAGCAGGTCAAGCAGCATCATAGGAGCAGGAAAACTTGACATTTCGGGCCTAAACCCTTCATCTGCAGTACCTTTTATCTCTGTAAACTGGGACATATTTTCAACATTAACTTAGATTCAACTGAACAGGGTTTGTGGTTACCTTATGAGCCCACTTCAACACTCAATTGCGCTTTCATTTTTCTCAATTCGTATTACCTCTCTGGAACATTCTGTTCAAAGTAATTGTGTTTTGTTTCAGCAGGAGAGAATCTGTTTGCAGTGTACGGTTTCCACTAGAATACCACAGAGAATGTCCTAGCTAAAACACAAGATAATTAACGAATTTTATTGCTTGATGAAAAGTTCGATCCTGGTTGCGAAGGAATCAAAATCAATTTTATTTATGAAGGTGTTGTTGGTTTAATATTCACTCAGTTTCCATTGAGATTATAACTTTGTAAAGAATAAAGTGGCCTGACGCAATTGAATTTCTCATTTTTAATTTCACCCTCAAAAGTGCATTTAGGAAAAGCTATTGTTTTCAGAGTAAAGTTGAGTTGCAGAAGTTAAGGATTACTCTTTGGTAATAACCGCTGCAAAAACCCAGGTAGCACCAGCCCATGGCAATGCTGGAAAATCAAACATTTGTTTGGATCTTCCTTGATATGTATAATGCGTGGAGGAGGCAAAGCTAAGAAAACAAGCAGCCAAGGATCCAGGATTAAATAAAAACACCAAAAGAATCTTTCCTATACAAACTTGAACAAATCAAACAGTAATAATTAAATAATGAATAAACTTAACCCAACTTTCACTTCGAAAGGTTTTCAAATATATACCCTGGAAGGCGGTTATTTCCTCTCCTGGACATGCTTACAGAAATCCTTTGATCAACAAGACTGCCTGTCTAAGTGCTGGCATTTCTGATTGTCACCCACAATGACCCACCACACACATGGGAGGCACTCCTTTGGTCTCTGTTCTGGAGCAGGACTTGTTGTCTCCCAACAGACCTACTTGGCCTGACCTAATTCGCTTTAACTCAGTCCTTTCTGTCCCTAAACATACATAACCGAGTTATTTGGTAAATGGGGAGTGTTGTTGAACAAAGAAACCTACAAAGCTCCTTGAAAGTAGAGTCGCAGGTAGACAGGGTGGTGAAGAAGGCGTTTGGTACGGTTGCCTTAATTGGTCAGAACATTGAGTGTAGGAGTTGGGATGTTATGTTGCAAGGGTGAGGCCCCTTTTAGAATACTGTGTACAATTCTGGTGGCCCTTCTGTAGGAGGGATATTGTTAAACTTGAGAGGGTGCAGGAAAGATTTACAAGGATGTTGCCAGGACTGGAAGGTTTGAGTTAAAGGGAGAACTGATTAGACTGGGGCTTTTTACCCTGAGGGATGATCTTATAGAGGTTTATAAAATTATGAGGGGCATGGATAGGGTAAATAGCCAAGGTCTTCTCCCCAGGGTAGGGGATTCCAAAACTAAAGGGCATAGGTCTAAGATGAGAGAGGAAAGATTTAAGAAGGACCTAAGGGGGTAACCTTTACACACAGAGGGTGGTGCTTGTATGGAATGAGCTGCCAGAGGAAGTGGTGGAGGCTGGTACAATTACAATATTTAAAGGGTATCTGGATGGGTACATGGATAGGAAGGGTTTAGAGGAATATGAATGAAATCCCGGCAAATGGGACTAGATCAGATTGGGATGTTTGGTCGGCATGGACAAGTTGGACTGAAGGGTCTGTTTCTGCGCTGTATGACTCTGTAACTGTGTAACAGATTGTCTGCAGTCTCCGGATGTATTTTCTTGTTACACTTTCGTGTTTTACCAACAAAAGCATGCCAGTTTTCATCAGCAATTGTTTCCAAAGCAATTTTGTGATTTTGCTGCTTCTAAAACCCTCTAAAATTGAATTAAGAATTCAAGCATTATTTATCAGCATACACATGGTAGAATAAAACAAACTGAGAGTACACAACCTCTAATACATCTCTAATTAACCAAACTTCCACACTTTTAACCCTCAACGTAATTCACGACAGAAACTGTTACAACACTAGCATAGGTTATATAATGGCCTGAGAGAAATGCAACCAATAATGCATCCAACAGAAAATGACATGATTCAGTCCATGGAGAAGAGTTAATATAACTTGATTCAGTCTTGATGCAATATTGCCAAGTCCGTTGCTTTTTTTCATCTCATGGACTTGCATGTGAAGTATCTGACAGATTGCTCGCAACATTCATTGCCAGAGTTATCTGTAATTGTATTGTCATAGTCAAGGTAACAGAGGAGGTTTTGTTGCTCAGTTGCAGAATCAGAAGCTTCAGGTTCAATTCTGACTCCGGGCTTTGTTGATCATTTAAGGAGCATTTGTGATGCACTTCAGCAAAACAAAATAGATTATCAGCATGATAGTCCTTCAACGCTTTCCCAGCTGGCCCCACTATGGAAAAAAATGTGAAGATACCAAACAACTAGTAGTGAATTGAGATAACAAGCATGGGGCTGGATGAACACAGCAGGTCGAGCAGCATCATAGGAGCAGGAAAACTTGACGTTTCGGGCCTAAACCCTTCATCAGAAATGGGGGAGGGGAAGAGGGTTCTGAAATAAATAGGGAGAGAGGGGGAGGCGGATAGAGGATGGATAGAGGAGAGGATAGGTGGAGAGGAGGCAGACAAGTCGAAGAGGCGGGGATGGAGCCAGTAAAGGTGAGTGTAGGTAGGGGGGTAGGGAGGAGATAGGTCAGTCCAGGGAGGACGGACAGGTCAAGGGGGCGGGATGATGTTAGTAGATAGGAGATGGGGGTGTGGCTTGAGGTGAGAGGAAAAACAGGTTAGGGAGGTGGAGATGAGCTGGGCTGGTTTTGGGATGCGGTTGGGGGAGGGGAGATTTTGAAACTTGTGAAATCCACATTGATGCCATTGGGCTGCAGGGTTCCCAGGCTGAATATGATTTGCTGTTCCTGCAGCCTTCGGGTGGCATCACTGTGGCATTGTAGGAGGCCAAGGATGGACATGTCATCTGAGGACTTCCCTCCAGTGTGAGCAATGTCTTGGCCTCGTGAGCTATGAGGTGTTGTCTGGCGTGGTCTGGAATCAGGACCCAATGCGGACTGGAGGTTAGGTATCAATATGGACTGGGTTGGAAGACCATTGTACTGAACTTGACTTTTCCTCCATTTTATAATTTATTCCTAAAATTTGCAATTCTGGACTTTTTACTTCTCTATTTTTCTAAGAACTGTAGCTGAAGAAGCTGTAGCTAGGGACTTTTGTACCTAAGATGGCCCCGTGAGCAGTGGCTTGTACATTTCTCACTCTACTCATTTGGGTACGTGTGAGAATAAAGCTAAGTCTAATTCTAATTCAAAGTGCAGATCGGGCTAAATGAATAAATGGTTTAATGATGCAATTTAGGAACAGAAAGTTAGCGGCATTTTCCTGAATTCAGTGGCACATCCTCTTCAGATCAGTGGGAATACCAAACCAAAACTGCTCAATGTATAAAAATAGGAAACAATTCTCTTCATAATCACACAGTCATGTCCAACTGTATAAATGTCTATCCTGCTGGGAGTACTTTCACAGACCATAGTCACCACAGGGATCATAGGTAGTTACACCAATGGGCTGCATATTGCTAGGCTTCTACAGGGATCAGTGTTGGAGTGTCAACTATTCACCATCTTTATGAATGAGGTGGAGACATGTTACAGAGCCATACATCCAAATTTGCCAGTAACACAGAAATAGGAGGCAGTGTTTACAGTCTAGTTGGATACATAAAGTTACAGAGATATTGATGCATTAAATGAATTGGCAAAAGAGGTAAATGGGTTTCATTCTAGGCATCCAGTTTGGACCTGAAAAGAGTAGAATAGGACAATTTCTGAACGGTGAAACACTGGAAGCAGTCAAGGCTTAAAGACAAACACCAAGGTTCCTTGGGCAGCACCTTCCAAACTCACAACTACTGCCACCTCAAAGGATAAGGGCAGCAGATACATGGGAACACCACCACCTGCAAGTTTCCCTCCAAGCCACTCACCATCCTGACTCAGAAATATGTCTTTCAGTGTCGCTGGGTCAAAATCCTGGGATTCCCTTCTTTAACAGCATTGTGGGTCAACTTACAGCACGTGGACTGCAGCATTCAAGAAAGTAACCTTCTCAAGGGCAATTAGGGATGGGCAACAAAAGCTGACATTGTCCGCTCCAGGAGCAAATAATAGAACAATATGAAACATTGGCTCGACATCTGGAATACTGTGAGAGCTCTTGGCACCATGCGTAAGGAAGGATATAAGGCCTTGAGTGGAATGCAATGTAATTTGCCGGGAATGATACGTGGACTCTAAGCATTGGATTACAAGGAGAGATTCCACAGAAGGATTGCTGCATTTCCTGGAATAAACTAAAGGGAATATTTAATCGGAGTTTTCTCAATGGTAGCAAGAACAGGAAGGCTTGTTAGAGGGAAGGTAATTTCTCTGGTTATAGAAATGATGTTTAAAGGACATAGAGCCAGACCTTCTTGGGATTGACATTAGGAAATTTTTTTGATCTCAAATGATGATTTATGTGGGTGAGTTATTAATTTTAAATCTGAGATAGACAAATTTCTGTTCATCAAAGATGTGAGATCGAGATAAAGGAAGACATAGAGTTAGGTCACAGGTTAACCATTATTTCATTGAATGTCAGAACAGATCGAAGGAGATAAATAATCTTCTACTCTTGTTGCTAAAATGAAAACTCACCACCACTTAGCAAGGGACAACTAAGGCTAAGGATATTGGCTTTGTCAGTAGTACCCATATCCAAGTACAAATTTAAATAAACAATTGTATCAGGGTCTGAACTGCAGGGGGAACCATCCATATTATTGGCTAGCACCAGATTTGTTCCTAAATTCATTCACAGAATGAGGGCATCGCTGGCCAGGCAGCATTTATTGCCCATCCCAAATTGCCCAGAGGGCGGTTAAGCATCAACCTCATTGCTGTTGGCCTGGAGTCACATGTAGGCCAGACCAGGTAAGGATGGAAGCTTCCTTCCCTAAAGGACATTAGTGAACCAGAAGGGTTTTGCCTAACAGTCAACAATGGATTCACATCCTCATTAGACTCTTAATTCCAGATATTTATCAAATTCAAATTCCACCATCTGCCATGGCGGGATTCAAACCCAGTCCCCAGAACATTACTTGGGCCTCTGAATTAACAGTCCAGTGATAGTAACCCTAGGCCATCACCTGCAATCATGGAAAGAAGTAATTTTGAAATATACAGTACAGTGAAATTTTATTCAGCAAGCTAAAGGCTGCTTTACACCACTGGGTAAGACTAATTTGTAATCTCACAGTGATATAATTTGATATGAGAACTGCAGGTCCCAATACCCAAAATGTCAAATGGAAACTTTTATTTCTGTTTATCCATATTGTACGTTCCTTCCTACAAGTATTGGTCTGGAACTTGATTTAGACAGAACCTAATATTTGAGAGCACGAGTCAAGCTCATTTAATTTTACCAAAGCACAGTGTTATTTAAAATATGATTTGCGTAAATGTAAGGTGTTTCCACATTAAATCCAAAGGGAAAATACACCAGTTTTGTAAATTAGCTATTGATGGATGAAATAAATTTGAAACCTTAAGTTATAATTATACTTTCTATCTTCTGATATCAAATGTCACAAACCGTTTTTTTAAAATTTCGCTTTTTGCAATAAAAGGTTTTCACTACACACTGGTTTGATTATGAGAAAAGAAGACAAGTCAAATCCTTGTTAAAATTGACTTCATAAGCCAAATTTTTTGAAGAATAGAAGACATCAAAAAACCGAAAGTGAAGCCTGAATTTTATGCATATTTATAGTTGAGTCCAAGTTTTTTGGAGAGATTTCCACCACGAGGTATAATGAGTTTTCTCACAGCATCTTATCAATCTTGCCTCATTAGTGAAAAACAGAAAGAACTGTGGATGCTGTAAATCAGGAACAAAAACAGAAGTTGCTGGAAGAGCTCAGCAGGTCTGGCAGCATCTGTGATGAAAAAATCAGAGTTAACGTTTCGGGTACAGTGACCCACCTTCAGAACCGTTCTGAGGAAGGGTCACCAGGCCTGAAATATTAACTCTTCCAGCAACTTCTGTTTTTGTCGCCTCATTAACTACCTCCCCAGCACCAATGGCAGCCCTCATGATTCACTCTCCATCTTACCACACACCATTCCCAGAATTGTATCGTCCAAAACCCTGTTGTGCACCCAGACAACCATTGTCATTCTGGAGTTGCCCTTCATGCTGCCTGAGATTTGTCCTAGACCACAGCACACTGGGGGAAATGGGTAGCCCGATTTACAGGCAGGGACCTGGAGATCCTGTTTGGACAGTGGGGAAGAGGCAGAACCTCCTCTTCCACTAGGACCAGCAGCAGAAGTCATGATGCCAGATTATGCCAGGCCGGTCTGAGGTTGCCATACTTGGCTAGACCTTGGATAGACTTTTAGACCCATTCTGCTCCACCATTCAATGACATGGCTCAGTGATTAGCACTGCTGCTTCATGGCACCAGGGACCCAGGTTCAATTCCACCCTTGGGTGACTGCCTGTGTGGAGTGCTATGCCACACCGAGTGGCATAAAAGTCCCAGTCACCATTCTACTGTGTCCTCTTGCAGCATGCTGCAGAACATCTGAGTGACTTAGCTTGAGCCCAGTCACGCAACTCCCTGCGATTGTCATGTCTCTATGGAGAAATAAAAATCTGCAGAATTTATCAGTGCTACCTGATACACGTCTCGTTCATATGTTATGGGAGCTAATGATGACCACAAATTACAGTAGTTGAAGATCATCAGTCATTGATTTTCCCGCAGGCTTTCAGACCCTGACAGAGGACAACCTTTTAAATTTATTAAATTCATTTCCTTGAATTGAGAGGCTTGCTCAGCCACCTCAGAGGCAGTTAAGAGTCAACCACATTGTGTGTGAGTCTGGAGTTACATGTCTATGAGTCATAAAGTCATGCAGCAGGGAAATAGACCCTTTGGTCCAACTTGTCCATGCTGACCAGATAACCCAATCTGACCTAATCCCATTTGCCAGTATTTGGCCCATATCCCTCCAAACTCTTCCTATTCATGTACCCATCCAGATGCCTTTTAAATATTGTAATTGTACCAACCTCCACCACTTCCTCTGGCAGCTCAACGCATACACCCACCATCCTCTATGTGAAAACTTTACCCCTTAGGTCATTTTAAATCTTTCCCCCTCACCTTAAACCCTCTAGTTTTGGACTCCCCTACCCTTGGAAAAAGACCTTGTCTATTCACCCTATCCATGCTCCTCATGATTTTATAAACCTCTACAAGGTAACCCCTTAGCCTCCAACGCTCCAGGGAAAAAAGCCCCAGACTATTTGGCCTCTCCCTGTAGCTCAAACCCTCCAACCCTGGCAACACCCTTGTAAACCTTTTCTGCACTCTTTCAAGTTTAGCCATATCTTTTCTACAGCAGGGAGACTAGAATTGTACATGATATTCTAAAAGTGGCCTCACCAATGTCCTGGACAGCCATAACATGAATTCCCAACTCCTAGAGTCAATACTCTGACTGATGAAGACAAGTGTGCAAAATGCCTTCCTCACTACCCTGTCTACCTGCGACTCCACTTCCAAGGAGATACCTACACCCCTATATTGACTGGACAGAGTAAGGACGACAGATTTCTTTGTGGAAAATACTTTGTAGGACTTTTATGAAAATTGATGGTGGTCTTGTGCTCAACATTTCTGAGCTTTCAATTCCAGCTTTTATTAATTAAATTTTAATTCTGCCACTGAATGTCCCAGAAGCATTAGCCTGGGCCTCTGGATTGTGGTCTAATGAGGTGACTATTATGGCACCATCTCATTTGTCTTAACATGGACCCTGCTCCCCCCACTCCCCTGGGATGGATAGGTCTACTCCATGGGGTCGGGTACAGGTTATATATGAATTGTCCATTGGGGCGAGGTGGGGAGGTGAGCGAAGCTCCCCATGATAATACACCAGTCGGCTGCACAGAGAGAATCTTCAAGGAGGTGACACCTCCTCATGTTACCAGATCAATGCTGGAAAAAGTAAGGGTTGGGGCCTGGGAAGAATTGATTATTTAAATTTGCTGCCCAAATCTATTAGCCCAGGGGCTGAAGTACGGAGGGTCCCAGCACAGGGATATATTCCTGGCTGTGGCACTGAGGTCAGGGAGTCGTCCCATCACAAACCTGCTGGTACGCCACCCACTGTCTCCTAAACCATCCCCCTTCTACTCCTGACGTATTTCACCAAATCTCTGCTTTTGACATGCAATCCCTTTTGTGGACACACAGCAGCAGCAGCAGTGAGCACCATTTACAAGGTGCACAGCAAAAGCTCACCAAGGTTTCTTAGGCAGCACTGTCCAAATTGATGACCAGGGGCTTGGACACAGTCAGTTAGCCGTTCGGGATGGTCAAGGCCAGATGGGGGTGAGGGGTCCGCAGTCAGCCCTGTCTGTCCAGCGCACACAATCCAAGGAATCACAGCAAGGCAGCACCCAGTTTGGCCAGGGGTCTGGTTACTCAGAGCTGTACATCCAAGTCAGTCGCAAGGGGAGGATGGGCTACAATCAGTCCTGGGTGGAGTGGGGTGGGGGGGCATCCACTAAAAGTCAATGTTGAATTAGCAGGGTTCACTGCTGTGCGAGGGAAGCTGGGGAACTCAATTGTGGGAATTGGAGGCAGAGTATGGGGCTGCAGTGGGGAAGTAATTGTGGAGAAGGTACAGGATGGACAGCGGTAACGGGGTGGGTGGTGGGCACTGGAGCGGTTGTCCATTGACAGTCAACAAGGCCCTGGCTTGGAAGGGTGAGTGGTGAGCGGTGTAGAGGATATCTGTTACACTGACCAGCTGTGCCTACAGTTCAAAGCAGGGAGATGAAGACTGTGGTAGACACGTTGGATGGGAACACGGGGAAAGTTGAAAGCCGACAGGGTTGGTGGAGACAGCTACCCAGGAGAGAATGTGATTGATTGAGGATTCACCAAAGGCCCCAGTGTGAGCCAGAGATTCACAGTGTGAGAAACTAGTGCATGATGGAGATGGAAGGTGGCTGTCGGACTGGGAGTGCTAAGTGTTGCCTTGTGAGTGAGGTCAATATCCCTCATTCGCTACCCCCTCCCCCCCACTATTACTGACCACCAATGCTTAGAGGTAGGAAATGTAGGTCTGTGCCCATACCCAGCAGCCTCGGAGGGTTGTCCCGTTGCAGCAGACCAACCTGCCCATGGAGACAGCTGGATGCTCAAATGCCCGAGGCAGCAGTTTCCCAATCACATTGCTGCGCTCATAAACATCTGTGCCAAGTTGACCAGTGCTTCTGACAAACCTGGCAACTGCTCTGCTGCCGCCCACCCCCTCATACATTTCCACTGGCTTGTTAGTGGTGGCACCTCAGGCTCCTCTCCTGCCTGAGAATGAGCAGGTGACAGGTACCCATCAGTCCTACGAGTGCCAGTGGCCTGGGGCATTTCTCCCTCAACCAGCTGTGGAGACCCTCAACTCTAACCCAGGTAACAGTCCCACCAAGGGCGCAGTGACTGATCTGAAGGCTCGGGATTGGTGGGTGGGTAAGGACGTACCCTCTTGGTGATCAGTGGAATGCCCCCAGAGGGGGAGGAAGGGGTTGTCTTCGGATGTGACAGCCTATTGACAGAGCAGAAGGTGCTGATATCACTTGTTCCTGCAGGAGGCAGAAGAGAGAATGCAAGGTGAGCAGGGGGTAGGAATTCCCATGTGTTAATGATACACCCACAGTGCAGGCTCAGGGAGGCGTGAGACCACAGTGAT
>JAHRHZ010000048.1:8762408-8833445 GCA_024137785.1 Ginglymostoma cirratum | reverse complement strand
TCAGCCTTCCTGCTCCTCTGATGCTGCTCGGCCTGCTGTGTTCATCCAGCTCTATACCTTGTTATCTCAGATTCTCCAGCATCTGCAGTTCCTACTCTCTCTGATAGAATAGTTAGATGGTTGTTTTTGACCAGCACAGACTCAATAGGCTGTAGGACCTTTTACAGTGCTGCAGGCCTCTATGACTCTTTGACACAGTGTTTGAAAATAATTGTAAACTCGGGCTCCCACCTTCCTCCTTGTTGCTGTCTTGTGTTGAACTAGACTGTTCTTGCCCTGACTCCAAGCTAAACTTCCAAACCCCACATCATCACAGACAGCTCCTTCTTCTTGATCTGAGACATCATCCACCTCTGCTTCAACTAAAACTCCCATACATACATTTGTTATCTCTTGACTCAACTATTCCAAAGTTTGACTCTCCATAAATTGCTCTACATCCCCATTTGGGCGGTACGGTGGCTCAGTGGGTAGCACCACTGCCTGACAGTGCCAGGGACCTGGGTTTGATTCCGGCTTAAGGTGACTGTGTGGAGTTTGCACATTCTCCCCGTGTCTGTGTGGGTTTCTTCCGGGTGCTTCGGTTTCCTCCCACAGTCCAAAGATGTGCAGGTTAGGTGGATTGGCCATGTTAAATTGCCCATAGTGTACAGAGCTGTGCAGGCTAGGCGGAGTAGCCATAGGAAATGCAGGGTCATGGAGGTAAGGTGGGGGACTGGGTCTGGGTGGGATGTTCTTTGGAAGGTTGGTGTAGACTTGATGGGCTGAATAGCCTCTTTCCACACTGTAGAGATTACATGATTGTTGATTGAATGTCCTGCATTAAAACCTGCTTATTTACTTGGTGATCTACTTTGGCTTCCAGTAGAGTCACAGAGCCATACAGCACAGAAACAGCCCCTTTGGCCCACACATACCTGTCCAAATATCCTTTTAAATGTTGTAATTGTACTCACTTCTACCACTTCCTCTGGCAGCTGGTTCCATACGCACACTACCCCCCTGTGAAAAAGTTGTCCCTCAGGTCCCTTTTATTCCCCCACCCTGGGGAAAAGACCTTGTCAATTCACTCTATCCATGCCCCTCATGATTTTATAAACCTCTATAAGGTCACCCCTCAGCCTCTGATGCTCCAGGGTAAAACGTCCCAGCCTAAAACCTCCCTTCCCACAACTCGGACTAAATCAACTTGAGTCTAAATCTGCCCAGGGCCTTAAAACTCTCTAGTTCTGTCATCTTTTCTGCCAAGGCTGAAACATTTTGAAATTTAGGGCCAGTTTCACTGAGCTTGTTTGACACATGCTTCGATGGGTATTCAATCTCCAGGTACAGCAGGCAGGAAGTGCGCCGTACTGGCGGGGGAGTAGAAGGGGTGGAGACCATTAGCTGCCATAGTGGTAAATGACGTCCAGGATCCTGTGCCTGATCCATGAACAAATGCACACAATGGACCGAATGGCTGTTTATGGCTGTCTCTCCAGTAAAGCCCTGGCCTTAAGACACTTCGACTGGGCTGTGTTGAGGAAAACTACAAGCTTCTTAACAGACAATACCCAGAAACCGCGTCCGAAAAAAATCTGCGTAAAAGAACATACTGGAATACCTCTCTCCACCTGATTGCCAACTCGTCTCAATATCCCAATTTGTCCTGGCTCTGTATCCTGATCCATCCTTTCCTCCTGCTCACTGCCTCTCCAGTTCACTAACTCCGTTATCTTTTCCAGGGAGTTGCCTGGAGAATGGCCTATAGATGACCAAAACTTGCCTCTCTCCTTTAAACGAGGCCCATGGCCCAATATTTGGTTTCGTTTGGGCCAAATGGTTCAGGCTCGTTTCTGGTGCCCAATTCACATCAATTGTTGATGATATGTTAACCTTGTGCACAGCTATGTGCATCAAACCCCAGCAGATGGCAGCATTGCATCGCTTTCTGGGAATTATTTACCAGTTAAAAAGAATTTGTGCACGAAATCAGTCTTTATTGTGGACTTTTCATACAAGAACTTATTTCCACACAAAGTAGTAAAGGCATTCCCAATGAATAAACCCCAGATTAACAGACCTCCATGTTTAAGATTAGATACATCCATTATTCATTTTGACAACAGTTAATATTCGTTTATGTTTTTTAGAATTAGAATCCCTTCATTGTGGAAACAGGCCCTTCGGCCCAACAAGTCCACACCAAACCTCGAAGTATCCCAACCACACCCGTCCCCTTGTAACCCACCTAATCTACGCATCCCTGAACACTATGGGCAATTTAGCATGGCCAATCCACCTAACCTGCACATCTTTGGATTGTGGGAGGAAACTGGAGCACCTGGAGGAAACCCACGCAGACACAGGGAGAATGTGCAAACTCCACACAGATAGTCACCCGAGGCTGGAATCGAACCTGGGTCCCTGGTGCTGTGAGGCAGCAGTGCTAACCACTTTTTAATTGCTATCAGCTTCTAGTTTTAAAGTTTTCAGACCAAAATGAAATGAATTTTGTATTTGCATGTTATTTATTAGTCAACATCCTATTTCTTTATAACCCAAATAATCGAATTACCCGTGTGGAACCTTACACTAATTTAACATTTTAAGAGCCTGAGCAAATCCGAAGCTTAAATCTCAAATTTGAAATGTAATGTGGGTGGGAAGCTTTCTTTGTTTTTGCCTGGCAAATAATCAGACATTCTGACTGGGTGGCTATCCTTTACGGACCAGGCAAAGTGTTGGTTTCTAGGCAGCGTACGAAGCCCCAGAACAGCTTTTAAATTCAACACGAGTTTTGGAACTGTTGTAATAATTCAGTGAACTGCCATAACTACCGTCTGGGTCAAGCGTTTTCCTGTCAAATTTTCACTGGCACTGCGAAGGAATATTCTAGAAGTAGTAACTTGGAAAGTGATTGTTGCTGAACATGGAGACTGCAGTTGGACAGTTGAGAAAATTAAACCATTTGTATTTGATGAGACTAACCCTACTTCACCAAGTTTGGTTCTCTCGTAATTCTCTTGCTCTAAAGGTTATGGGTTCAAGCCCCTTTTCACCACCAAGATCCAGACCGTCACTCCTGTGCATTATCGAAGGGCCTGACCCCTGCATTGGGAGGTAATGACTTTCCTTTCATGTTAAACGGAGAGTCTGCTTGTTTCCTTAGAATGAAGTAACATATCCCACTATCGGGAGGGAGAGCACAGGGGAGTTACTGTCCCGGCCAATATTTATCCGTTAATCATCATAAAAACAGATCAGTGGCTGTGTTTCCTACAGTCAAAAGCAATTCAAACTGAAAGAACTGCTGATGCTGGCATCAGACAGGGGCTCACCTCTACATCCACCAACTTGGTCTACTGTATCCATTGCTCCCAATGAGGCCTCTTCTACATTGGTGAGACCAAGCATAGACTCGGGGACTGTTCGTAGAGCACCTACGCTCTGTACACGACAAACTACAACACCTTCCAGTCATCAACCATTTTAGCTCCCCCCTCCCACTCCCTGGGTGACATGTCCATCCTCCAGTGTCACAATGACGCCACACACAAACTGGAGGAGCAGCACCTCATATTCCACCTCGGGAGCCTACAGCCTAAACACGGAATTCACCAGTTTTAAAATCTCCCCACCCCCGGCCTCATCCCATGTCCAACCCTCCCTCTCATCCACCCCCCCCAACTCCTTGACTTGACACAACCCGTCCATCTTCTCTCCCACCTATTCGCTCCTCCCAACTCACTGACCAATCCCCACCACTGCCTACCTACACTCACCTAACACCATCCCACCTACCTTCCTCAGCCCCACCCCTCCCCTCTCTATTTCCCAGCTCCCTTCCCCCTTCCCATTTCTAAGGGTCCCAACTCGAAATGTTAGTTTTCCTGTTCCTCTGATGCTGCCTGGCCTGCTGTGTTCATCCAGCTCCACATTGTGTTATCTCAGACTGAAAGAACTGCAGGAGCTGTAGATTAGAAACAAGAAGAGAAATTGCTGGAAAAGCTCAACAGGTCTGGCAGTATCTGTGGAATGAAATCAGAGTTAACATTTCAAGTCAAGTGACCATTGCTCGGAACTGGTGGTAGGTAGGAAAATGTTGGTTTATATGCAGAAGGCAGGATGGAGTGAGGGGGTAAGGAGTAAACCATAGGTGGAGATCGAACCCAAAGAGAGAGAGAAGGACAGTTGGATGAAGAAAGGAGTGGATGATGAACAGTCTGGGAGAATGAATCGCTATGAGTGGACGATTAGTGGTTAATGATGGGGGGAGGTGTGGAATAGCAGACCATGTGATAACAAGGCCTGGTGTGTGGGGGTTGGGGTAAGGACATGGGAGAAGGTGCCTCAAGGCCTAAAATTGATGAACTCGATATTGAGCCCAGAAGACTGTAGAGTCCCCAAGCAGCAAAGGAGGTGCTGTTATTCTGGAGATAGTAAGGACTGCAGATGCTGGAGTCTAAGATAACACAGTGTGGAGCTGGAGGCCAGGCAGCATCAGAGGAGCAGGAAAGCTGGCGTTTCGGGTCGGGACCCTTCTTCAGAAGTGTCAGCTTTCTTGCTCCTCTGATGCTCCCTGGCCTGCTGTGTTCCTCCAGCTCCACACTGTGCTGTTCTTCCAGCTTGTGCTTCAACAGTTCAACACACCACCATGTTCTCTGGTCAACATCTCTCTCTCAGACTTTGCTGCAGTGCACCAGCGTGGCTCAGAGCAAGCAGGGTAAAGGTAGGGTTTGTCCGACTTGGGGGTATGTGACAAAGGGCTGTCAGAGGAGGCAAGGTTGTCACATCTCTGAACTGAGCTAAAGGGCAGCACAGTGAAGGCTGTCAGTTAACAATACCATGAGCATTCTTTGGAAATGCTGCAGTTCACAGGAACTGTGCCTGATGACCATTGTTTCATTATGCAGGGTCTTATCATTATGGGCACAGAGGCGGCTATTCGGCCCGTCGAGTCCATACCAGCACAGTAATCCCATCCGCCCTTTTCCCTGCCTTTATCGCTCTGTAACTTGATTTCCCTTAAGAGCTGTTCCAATTCATTTTGGAATCATTCAGGAGTGACAGCAGCTGGGGACAAAAATAGTCTGACTTATTTTTGTGATGAACACAGTGAAAACAAAAACATTTTTCACTATATGCAGTGAAATGATTCTAGGCCACGTCAAATGGATGGAAATGTTCAGAGGTCAAGTGCCTAGAATGATTAGTTTTCCCTCTGTTTACCTTCTATTACCCACCAGAGTGTGGACCAAGGCATTTGTATCAAGCCATCCGAGTGACCTGAGCAATTGAGTTTTCAATGCAGCTAGTGCCTATATTTCAGGGCGAAGTCCGCACCAAGACCCTGCTGGATTAGGCACATGTGAAATGACGCAAAGCAAAGCAAAGGACTAGAACAGTGCTTCCCAAACTTGTTTCCAATGTGAGCGCATTTTAACTCATCACCACATTCTCAAGAGAAATCGGGGCTGGGCAACAAAGACTGATATTGCCAGCACTCGGCAGAACTGCTCACGTGAACAGGAAGATTAATAAAAATCGCTTGAAAAATTGTGACCACAGATGCAAAACAGAAACAAAGCAACAATAGAGCTGCATAGTAACATTTGGTATATTATTAAGGTTCCTGTCTATGATGAGGGAAAACATGTAAATCCGAATCTTGACGACAAGAACTTTGTAACGATGTGATTATTTTCTTCACTTGTAATCATCTCCAACTTTCCCACAGTGCAAGGGGGCAAGATTATCTTGCTCCCGGCCGCACACATCTTTCTAGCCCTTCTATCCCCACTCTGCATCCCCTCACTCAATCACACTCTTTCTCCTTATTTAATCCCCACCCCCCAACTCATACTCACTCATGGTCTCACTCCCATACCCACTATACACACAACCACTCCTCTCTTCCTCTCTCCACTCTCTTGAATTTCCTGACCATCTGTGGATGTGGGAGAGCTGGACTGGGACAAAGTGGCCATTGCTGTTCAAACCCCAGGACTGGATCCCAGTCAGAGACATTTACAGCACACGGAATCAGACCCTTCGGTCCAACTCGTCTATGCTGACCACATATCCTAAATTAATCTGGTCCCACTTGCCAACATTTGGCCCATATCTCTCCAAGTCCTTCCTATTCATATACCCATCCAGATGCCTTTTAAATGTTGTAATTGTATCAGCCTTCACTACATCCTCTGGCAGCTTGTTCCACACATGCACCCTCTGTATGAAAATGTTGGACTTTCGGTACCTTTTAAATCTTTCCCCTCTCACCTTAAGTCTACGCCCTCTAGTTTTGGACTCCCTTACCCTGGGTAAAAGACCTTGGCTTTTCAACCTATCCATGCCCCTCATGATTTTACAAACTTCTATAAGGTCACCCTCAGCCTCTGATGCTCCAGGGAAAATAGCCCCAGCCTATTGAGCCTCTGCCTGTAGCTCAAACCCTGAAACCCTGGCAACATCCTTGTAAATCTTTTCTACACCCTTTCAAGTTTAACATCTTTCCCAAAGCAGGGAGACCAGAATTGCACGCAGTATTCCAGAAGTGGCTTAACCAATGTCCTGTACAGCTGCAACATGATCTCCCAACTCCTATACTCAACAGGAGCCAATAAAGGCAAGCGTACCAAACACTGCCTTCACTATCCTGTTTTCCTGCGACTCCACTTTCAAGGAATTATGAACCTCCATCCCAAGTTCCCAAGTCCTGGTCCTGTTCTGCACATCTCTGGGCCCCAGCCCACTCACGGTCCTGGTCTCTGCCAAGCTCTCAGCCTCCTCTACCCATGGCTGGCAGAACAGAGGAAGTAGCACTAAGGGTAGAGTGCAGGATGGCAGCAACAGGTAGTGGCAATACAGCCTCTGGTGGCTCATAATCTCGATGACTTGTAGGTTAGCACCAGATACGAGACAGAGAGGAGCTGATTGGCCAGGAGGACAAAGACTAAATCATAGCGTGGAATAATTAATTAGCTTGCAAAAGTCAGAATCCCACACTACAACAGAAATGTCTCATCCCTGACTGATGATCAGCTCTCCGTGTAGGTCACCACTCTCACTGTGGAATAAATTTCTTCCTCTCATTCTCCCAGCCAGCTCTTACCCAAACTTTTAAATCTGTGGCTTTTAGTCCTGATCCCATCAGTCAGTGACAACACCCATTATCCTAATCAGTAACCCCTATAAAAAGCTCCTCTCGATCCCTAATGCTTGGAGAAATACAAATAATCTAATGCCGACCTACTGAGGACAGTTCAGAGGGAGAACCAATGTTAGAATTTTACAATTTTTAAAACCTCTCTCTCAAATATTTTGGGGAAATCCAAATACTGAAGCAAAGATTTCATTTTATGCAATGCATGCATCTGGGAGAGATTTGCAGAAAGCTTTTAAATCAAATGGCATGGTGGCTCAGTGGTTAGCACTGCTGCCTCAAGGTGCCAGGGATGCAGGTTCAATTCCACCCTCAGGTGGCTGTCTGTGTGGAGTTTGCACGTTCTCTGTGTGGGTTTCCTCTGGGTGCTCTGGCTTCCTCCCACAGTCCAAAGACATGCAGTTTAGGTGGACTAGCTGAGCTAAATTGTCTATGGAGGAAATGTGGGGTGCTCTTCAGAGAGTTGGTATGGACTTGTTGGGCTAAATGGCCTGTTTCCACACTGGAGGGATTCTATGACAAGCATCTAATAACACCGCAATTTTCCATTTTGTTCAGAGAGAAGCCGATCACATCAAATCACCTACTGCTCTGTGTGCCCCAGTCACAGGGCCAGCTGTGGCTCAGTTAACAGTGGCCTGGCCTCTGACTCAGAAAGCTGCACACATTCCAGAGTCCTGGGAACAAAATCTAGGCTGATAATCTAAAGTTTTACTAAGGAGGTGCTGTCTTTCAGATGAGATGTTAAACCAAAGCCTTGATTCCCCTCTTCAGCACTGGCAAAAGGCCCCCGCTTCCACCCTGCCACCCTGCCACCCATTCCCCACCTTTATTTGGAGAACAGGGCAGTTGTCCCCAATGTTCTGGTCATTATCACTTTCCTATTTTTGTGGGATCTTGCTGTGTGGTCCATAACAAATCGGAGGCTCATCCAGGATCCTCAATTTGTCATGGACCAAACCAAACCCCCTCAAAACATATCAAGGAGATAGCCTAGACCTTACCTTTAAACTTCATTAAAGGCAAGTGTGAGGTGCTACATTCTAGATGTGATTTGATTGGACAAACTACTCAGCTTTAAGCAAAACACATTACATTATATCACAGTTAAAATGCAAACGAAGAAACAAAATCACATAACTTTGACTCTATCAAAATACTTAACAAAATAACATATTTTAACTCCTACTCATCAATTGTTCCAATGTAGCCGGATTCCATAAACACACCCTTGGTGAAGACAAATTCAGCGAAACAGATTTCCCTCACTTGCTGTCTTCTCCAGTCCAGGAGAAAGGACAAAAAAGCCGAAAGCATGAATCTAGCAGTAGAGAGACAACTCAGGAGTTTTGCAGCAGCAGCAGAGAGAGTTGGATCTACCAGCTTCAATTCCACAAACCCCAATTTCAACGACTGAAAGCAAAATTAAAACCCTGGGTCTGTGTGAATCTGTGTGAGACTCCAGCCACTCATGCTTCTGTGGTCTGCATTAAACAAAAACCCGAAGCTATTTACATTGCTTTCCGTGAAGCAGACAGCTCGGCACAGGTTGACAACACCCTCCTTCAAAAGAAGTGGGACAGACAAATCTTTCTTAAAGGCATATATCATTAACTGATGGAACTCAAGCCTTAAGTTATTCATTCTTTAGATTAGGATCACTTTTCACACTGAAGAGAATTGTCTGCCATCCTAAAGAGAAAACCACAGAATGGCCTCTTTTAAAAAGGGTTCACAAACCGTGTACTTTCCCCAGTCTGCTTCAGCCTATTTTCAAAATTCATACCTTAGTTTGTTCAGAAAGAAATGAGTTGATGCCAGTGAGACAACTATCCCTCTACCCAAATACAAATTCCAAACATTCCAGTCTGAACAAAAATGGGAGAATGCTGCACATGCTTAATAAACTGCCCACACAGAAAAAACATCCACAGTGAAGTATGGGTTGCACCTTAACTGGAGAGGCCCGAATATCCTTGCAAGGAGATTTGCTAAGGAGGGTTTAAACTAGTGAGGTAGGGGGTGGGATCCAGAGCAGTAGGTCAGGTTAAGTCAAGTAAATCTAAAAGGAAGAACAGTGGTAAATTTACCAAAATTTGCTGGACTCTGGGATGTTTCCAGAAGATGGTAAACAGCAAATGTGACGTCACTGTTTAAAAAAAAGGAAGAGAAAGGGCAGTAATTATGAGCCCGTTAGCTTAATTTCTATAGCGGAGAAAATGCTTGAATCTATCGTTAAGGAAGAAACAGCGAGATATCTGGATAGAAATTGTCCCACGGACAGACACAACATGGATTCATGAAATGCAGGTCATATTTAACTGATTTACTGGAATTCTTTGAGGACATTGCGAGTGCTGTAGACAACAGGGACCCAGTAGATGTGGTGTATTTGGATTTCCAGAATGCATTTGACAAAGTGCCACACAAAAGGCTGCTGCATAAGATAAAGGTACATGGTGCTACGGGTAATGTATCAGCATGGATAGAAGATTGGTTAACTAACGGAAAGCAAAGAATGGGGATAAATGTGTTTTTCTGGTTGGAGATCAGTGGTGTGCCTCAGGGATCAGTGTTGGTACCACAATTGTTTACAATTTACATAGATGAATTGGAGTTGGGGACCAAGTGTAATGTCTCAACGTTCACAGATGACACTAAGATGAGTGGTAGGGCAAAGTGTGCAGAGACACTAAATGGTTGCAGACGGATAAGGAAAAGTTAAGTGAGTGGATAAGGGTCTGGCAGGTGGAGTACAATGATGGTAAATGTGAGATCATCCATTTTGGTAGGAATAACATCAAAATGGACTATTATTTACATGGTGAAAAACTGCAGCATGGATGAGCAATACCTGATATTTTGCCTCAGAAGCTTACAGCCCAATGACCTCAACATTAACTTTATTATCAATATTGACAACGATACTCACTAATCCACTCCTCCCAAAAATTCCTCAACATCATCAAGGATACCAGAATAGAAGAGGATGAGATAATGATATCCTTCGATGTAACAGCACTACTTACACCCATAAACATTGCCCTAGCCAAAGAGACAACTGCCACACTGCTGGATGAATCAAGTAGGAATGGATACCTGAAAAGCACAATTCGCTATTACCTCAGAGACAGACCACAACAGGAAGACACAACACGACCTGACTCAATAATCATCCTACTGTACATCAAGGACATTTCAGAGATGACCACGAGACTATCAGACCCCTAGGTATCAGAGTAGCCCACAAACCGACAACCACCCTACGACAGCTTCTGACAAATGTATAGGATCCCATGCCCATCCCTAATTGCCCAGAGGGCAGTTAAGAGTCAACCACATTGCTGTGGGTCTGGAGTGACATGTAGGCCAGACCAGGTAAGGAAGGCAGTTTCCTTACCTAAAGGACATCAGTGAACCAGGTGTATTTTTCTGACAATCGATAATGGATTCATGGTCATCATTATATTCTTTATTCCAGATATTTATTGAATTCAAATTCCACCGACTGCCATTCTAGGATTTGAACCTGGATCCCCAGAACATTATCTGAGACTCTGGATTAACAGTCCAGTGATAATACCACCAAGATAAAATCCAAAACAGGGGGGTGACAAAACATTTGCAACTCAGCCCACCAGCTCGGCAAGCATGTCGACAACCTCATGGACTTCATCACCTTCAAAATTCCTCCACCCCCAGCCTTATCCCATGTCCAACCCTCCCCTTCCTCCTCACCTCCTTGACCTGACCTAACCTGTTCACCTTCCTACTCACCTATCTGCTCCACCCTTACCATTGACCAATCATAATCACCTCCTACCTGCATCCACTTATCACCATCCCACTCAGCCACCTATTCCCTCCAGATACTTCTGGACTCCCCTCCCCTACCCCAGTCGTAACAAAGGATTTTGTCTCAAAATGTTGACTTTCCTGCTCCCGGGATGCTATCTAACCTGCTGTGATTTTCCAGCTTTACATCTAGTAACTCTGGCTTCCAGTATCTACAGTCCTTACTGTCTCCAAGCTCAGGTAGCCTGGATTTGTTTTCGTTGGAATGCAGGAAGTCGAGAGTGATTTGAAAAAAGTTTAAGATCGTGAATAGCATGGATACAGCAAAAAGTATGATGCTTGTTCCCAGGGTGGAGGTTCCATTACTAGGGGACACAGGTTCAAGGTGCAGGGGTTGGGGAGGGGGGGTGAGTGAGTTGGTTTAAAGTAAAAGTGTGAGGCATGTTTTTCACACAAAGGATGGTGAGTGCCTGGAACATGCTGCCAGAGGTGGTGGTGGAAGCAAACACAATAGCACCTGGATAAACACATGAATAGGAAGGGAATAGAAGGATATGGATCCTGCAAGTGAAGACTGTTTTAGTACAGATGGGCAAAATATGTCAGCACAGGCTCGGAAGGCAAAGGGCCTATTCGGATGCTGTATTGTTGGTTGTTCTTTGATCAGAGTTCAGGACCAGCAGGCTCCTGGGAGGATGAAAGGATGGCAGGATTCAGGAACCCTAGATAACAGGAGAGGTTGAAACTTTAGTCACAAGTCAAAAGGAAGCATATGTAAGGTTTAGGAAACTGAAATCAAACAAGACTATTGAGGAATAAGGAAAACATTTAAGGAATTAGGAGGGCTAAAAGTGGCCATGAAATGTCCTTGGCAACTAAGATTAAGGAGAATCCTAAGCCGTTTCCTACATGTATCAGGAGCAAAAGGGTACCGAGGGAAGGGTACATCTGCTTAAGGACAAAGGAAGGATTTAATTTGTGGAGCTTGAGGGGGTGGGCGAGGTCCTTAATGATTACTTCACATTGGTTTAGAAAAGAAAATACTCATGGATGATGGTAAAATTAGGGAAGGGTACGTTGATATTCCAGGGCATGTCAACATCAAGAGGTGGTATTGAGTATTTTGAAAAACATTAAGGTAAATAAGTCCCTAAGGTCTGATGGGTCGATCCCAGGATACGGAGGGAAACAAGGGAAAAGATTGCTAGGGCTGTGATGTAGATCTTTATATCCTCTTTAGCCACAAGTGATGTCCCAGAAAACCGGAGAATAGCCAATGTCATTCCTTTAAGGGCAACAGGGATAGTCCAGGAAATTGTAGGCCAGTGATCCTTACAGTGGTAGGGAAGTTAATGGAGAAGATTCTTAAGGACAGGATTTACTGCTATTTGGAAAGGAATAGACTTACTAGGTATATTAGCATGGCTTTGTGCAAGAGAGGTCTTGTCTCACAAATCTGATTGAATTTTTTTTTGAGGAAGTGGTGAAGTTAATTGCTGACGGTAGGGTAGTTGATGCTTTACTAAAGCACTTGACAAAGTCCCTCATGATAAGGGAGTCCAGGAGATGAAGTCATACGAGATCCATAGTGAGTTGATATAAAATCAGCTTGGCCATAGATGACAGAGGGTAGTTGTGGAGGGGTGTTTTTCCGACTGGAAGTCTCTGACCAGTGGCGTTCTGCAAGGATCAGTGCTGGGAACGCCGTTGTTTGTAATTTATATAAATGATTCTGATGAAAATGTGCATGGTTTGGTCAGTAAGTCTGCAGAACACACAAAAACTGGAGGAGTTGTGGATAGTGAGGAAGGTGGTCAAAGGACATAGCAAGGTATAGATCAGTTGGGTGGAGAAATGGCAGATGAAGGTTAATCTGGACAACTGTGAAAACATGCATTTTGGGAGGCCAAATGCAACAGGAAAGTATACAATAAATGGCAGGACCCTTAGGAACATTGACATACAGAGAGATCCTAGGGTGCAGGTCCATAGTGCCTTGAAAGTGGCAACACAGGTGGATAATGGGGTAAAGAAAGCATATGGCATGCTTACCTTCATCAGTCAGGGCACTGAGTATACAAGTTGGCAAATCATGCAGCAGATGTAGAAGACTTTAGTTAGGTCATATTTGGAGTATTGTGATCAGTTCTGGTCATAACACTGTTGGAGGGATGTGGAAGCTTTGCAGAGGGCGCAAAAAGGGTTTATCAGGATGTTGCCTGGATTGGAGAGTATTAGCTATAAAGGAGAGGTTAGGCAAACTTGGACTATTTTCAGTAGAATGTCAGAGACTGAAGAAGCATCTGACAGAACTATATAAAATTAGGACAGGCTTGGATAGTGTGGATAATCCTCCCTGAAAACGTCAAATAATAAGTTGAGAGGGAAAAGTTTGAAGGAGATGTGGGAGGCATTTTTTTTTCTTTAAAAACAGGGTGGTAGGTACCTGGAATGTACTGCCAACGGAGGTAGTAGAAGCAGATACAATACCAACTTTTAAGAGGCATCTAGTCAGATACATGAACAAGCTGGAAAGAGAAGGATACCGTCCACGTGCAGGCAGATGGGAAAACTAGTTGTACAGTTCTGAAGAAACCAGTTCTGAAAGGTCACTGAACCCAAAACATGAACTGTGATTTCTCTCCATAGACACTGCCAGACCGGCTGCACTTTTCCAGCAGTTTCTGCTTTTGTTGTTACAGGCAGATGGGATTAGTCTAGAATGGCATCACGGTTGGCACAGACATGCCTGTTCCTGTGCTGTATTGTTCTATATATGAAATCTGCAAACTGTGAAACCTCACTGTAATCTAGTATGTTTCAATTACTCCAAACAGCAAAGAAAAAGGACTTGCAACTTTAAGCCTGTTCCTCCCTTCACAAATGCTGTAGTGTTTCTGTTTTTATTGAAGTTTAAGTGGAAACCTTTGAGGGCTGAATGAAGTACAATATTTTAAAGGGATAGCATTTCCCTTTTTGTATTGTACTTTTTGATGCAGGCTTATGAGAAATCACTAAACAGATTATTAGCTACTTCCGACAATAAAAAAGACACAAAGGGAAGACATGGAGACAATCACTTGAAACCAATAAATTTCCTGCCTTCCTCTTAATAAGCCATTAGTTCACTTTAGAGTTTTGATGGAGTATGGCACAGGCCGAAAACACACTTTTAAAATCAATGGTACTTTATTAAGATGAAACAAACTACAGCTGCTACAAGAAAAAAAATACATTTTGAAATTTTATCTACTTTGTCAACCATTTTGTGGTAATACAATTTAAAATTTTCACAAGATCAAATGGACAAATTCAGCTGCTGTGTAAAGTAACAAACGGCAAAAGCAAACAAATACAAGATAAAATTATGCTGCATTTATCACATTTCTATGAAGGTATTTGATCTGAACATTTGGAGAGGCCAGTCTTCTTTCAGAATTGTTCAGATTAAACATTGGAACATTTTCAATGTCACCGATCTAATTTAATCCAATTATGATGGTTCATTCCTGATGATTAATAGTGTTGCCTATTCAATAAATATTTAAATAAAACACTTTTTATAAATTAAGCACTGAATAATCTTCTGCACAATATTTAAAGTCAGTGGGATTAAACATAATCCACTCACTGAAAGGCATATCCTAAACTCTACTGCTGGCAGACCAATCTTTTAAAGCAATATGTTAGCAGAGCTGAGAGATGCCCGGGCAGTTATGGATGACAGTGTTTTTGGGAAATTATACAAAATTACAATCCATGGTGGCAGCAGAACATACATTGTCTGAAAAGGTTGCAACACTTCAGGGTTCCTCTGGCTTTTGTTTTGGGATTCAACTTTGTACGTTATCCATGTTTGCTGCAGTCTACTCAATCAAAGCTACTTAGTTATTGAGCACCATATTCCTACTCGTGTTATTTTTGCTACTTAGCATAAGCTGAAGATTTTTTGTTTGAATAGTCAGGAATGGCCTGTTAAATTCTCAAAGCTGCCGAACAGAGCTAACTTGACTGACAAAGCAAAAATGTTTCATGTTGGGAAATATAATTCCATTTGTTAGCATTTTGCAATGTATTTTTAGTGGATGAAGTTCAAAGCTAGGAAGCATTTGGTCCTCATTTCTGAATTGACAATGGTTGCTAAAATGTCTCAATTACGTTGGGGCTTCTTTTGCATTCCCTTAAGGGATCCAGAGTAAATGAGCATTGGGTGCAAGTAAATATTTCCTTACTGAATCCTGAGAGGGCTCAATCTACAATACTGAAATGGTTCTGAAGAAAGGAATGAAGTGTGATAAAATTATGAAAACACTGGATTACTATTACTACCATATTTCAGAAAGTTATACTATTCTCTGTGTACAATGAATATTTGCATGCTGAAATGAGTCCAAACACAACAACACGTGCCATATGCCAGCACACTTTGTTTGTTAATATTTAAACTCAATGGGTCTCAAAGCCATTTAGCTTGCACCCATAATATCAGTTTCTGCTATGACTCTGAATCAAAAGTGTCTCCGAAGTGAAATGTGAAGGCTTCAGGTTATGTGAAATAACAATGATCTTTTGAAAAATTATTTTACATCAGAGTTGGTCACCCAGGAAAAGAGCTATTCAATCATTTTTAAAAAAAGGGGTAGTAGCTGTCAAAGAAATGAAAGGTACAAGAGCCAGATATATGGGTTCATGAAGGCAGAAGCACAACATGTTACTCCTTTAAGAAAGTAAGGCTCAACATGATACACGGAAGAATTGACTGCAATTAGGTAAACAGCTGTTGCACTAAAAGATTGTGCCATATGCAGTCAGCATCATATTAACAGTCAGTCACATAATTATTGCTGATTAAAGCTACAGATTTCAAAGATTGTTCAATGAGAATGTGAATATTTATGAAAACAAAATCATGCTAAACATTTCCTCCTGACAGAAAAAACTAAGTTCCCAAGGCTTTCTGGACAGGTGCTGGAAACAAGAATCATCTTTTTAGTGGGGTTCCCAATACGCGAGAGAAGTTAGCATCCTGCTTAGGAATCCCTAAAATAGGCCGAGATCTCTTGACAAGTGTAGTTTCAACCTACATTCCTCCTCTACGAACTGCTCTCATTGGTCCAAACTGGGACTACTTAAATACAACAGCCAAGGCTCAAGGATTTGTAAATATGTTCAGGGTAGTTATTGGAGTTTAACTAAATGGATGACACTGATTTTACCACAAGATGCTGGTAGCAATATTTTTTTCAGATGAGATGTTAAAGCACCTACATAGCTTCCCTCTGGGGCGTAGGGTAAAGATACCATGTTTTGAAAAGAGCTGGAGACTTCTCACTGGTGTCACAGCTAATACTTGTCTCTCAAATCAAAACCAAAAACAAATAACCTAGGCATGATCACATTGCTGTTTATGGGACCTTGCTGTGTGTAAAGTGGCTGTCATGTTTCCTACATTATAAAAGTGTGACAACACAAAGAACATAAATTAGCAAAGACTCTGAAATGTCCTGAGACACACACAAAATAAATGCAACTTTTCTTTTTAAATAAAGATCACAGGTTAAGTAGATTAGCGGAGCTGTAGCTGCAGTAGAGGGTGGTTTAACTGTCTGGACATGGTACTGATAGTGTTATCAGAAGCTAGAGAGGTTTGGAGATATAACTCTGTGGTCCTATGTGCAATCTTGAAAATTAGAAGGCTGCCTTAAAAAGTGATTGGTAGTTGGTTTTTAAACTCAGTCCCTACACTCAACACAACCGTTTCAAAAAGGTGCATTATGTCCAGAGTCAGAAAAAGCAGCTGATGTATCTGATTGGTGTATAACTCTGCAGGAGTTATTAGAAAAGTCTTCAGTGGAACACAGCTCCAAAGGAATGCTCTGATGAAAAACGCAGTAAGGAGTTCCAGTCAGAAAGATGAGAAAACACAGATTTGGCTCTATTGATTGACTACTAGAAAACAGCTACTGCTTTACATTGTACTGGGTTTTCCACTTATACAATTTTGTTATTAGGAGCACAACCAAGAAATCATGATATGGCCTGTGGCACTATTAATGACATATTTATATAATGCTTTTAAGGTAATGTCCCAAGGCCCTTCATAGGAAAATCTAAAAGCCACATAAGGAGATATTAAGGTCAGACGACCAAAACTTGGTCAAAGAGGTCAGAACTTTCTTAGAGGAGGAGGATGAGGTAGAGGAGTGTAGGGAAGGAATTCCAAGCCTTCAAAAGAACTGAAGACATGGTCATCAATGACGAAGTGATTAAAAGCAGGGATGCACAAGGGGCCAGAATTAGATATTGAATGTTATGGCACTGGAGGAGATTACAAGTCATAGGGAGGTGACAGGCTACATGTTTACAAGGTTCCCTCGGTGACTGTCCAAGTATGTCTATGACTATTTCTGTGCACATGGGGTGTATCCATGAGTGTGTGCCCATGTCAGTATCTCATGAGAAAGAGATTTTCCTTGTATTTTTCCATGATATACTTTGTGGTGTGTAGTGTCCATGTGCGTAAGATGGAGGGATTTGAAAATAAGGACGAGATCTTTAAAATTAGGACATTGATTGACTGATAGCCAATGTATGTCAGAGAATAGGGCTGTTGGGGAACAAGAGTTGGTACAATTTGGGACTGGGCAGGAAAGTCCATGATGATTTCAAGTTTAGAGAACCATTCACCCCAAGTTGTATTCTTAAATATACTCAACAATTTCCATAAGCATGCTGTGAATTGCATAATGCTGAAGGAACAGACGTGTCAAAGGTTTTCATCCTGCACTTATCAGGACAGATACAGAACTACCAAAATTCAAAGTGAACGTCAACTTGTACTGCATGGGAAAATTTTTCTGATCGTCAGCAAGCAGACGAATAGGTCCAGGTATAGCCATGGATAAAAAGTACCTGGGAGAAGTTGTTCCCAATCTTTTCTTTAAAAACAAAAAGGGCAAGTCAAATCTGAATTTTTGAGGCATTTGTTGTGGGAAATGCACCAGGAAACCATTATCTCCTAATATTTTGTTTAACTGAAAAAGGCACAATGCCTGGTCATTTTCTGTTTGTAACGATCATGCAATATAAATTGTTGTTCCCTTTCAAAAGTGATTTTTTTTGCTCTGATGAGTGCAGCATGGAAAACTTTAACAGTGACTTTTTTACCTGCAATACTCAATCTGTATTCTTGCGAAATGTGTTCTAAAATAAAGCAGGAGGGCCCTTTCCAAAATGATGGTCTCCTGAAGGTATCTAATATTGTGGTGCAATATTGTAAAATAATAGCCAGGAACATTACAAGTAGTAACATAGGGCTCAATTTTAATGGATTCCTCAAATAATTCTCTGCTGTTACATACTAAACTCAACTTACAGCAAAATGCTTCAGTAGAGTTGACATTCATATAGTGCGGAACAAGGAGGACAATTGAATTTAACAACATAAAAATTCCCAAAATGTGAACGGCTTTTTAACAAATGTAGAGTTCTTTATGATATGGTCAAAATATGTCAATGTTATGGTTATGGCTTGGCAGAAGGCAATTTTGGCCAGTTCCATCATACAGGGATACTTATTCAATAAGCCAAATTATTAGCCACATTATGGCAATCAGCCACTGGAAAACACATACAAACCATAGACCTAATTCTGCATTTGCAAGGTCAGGTTAGTCATGACTACACTGCTGCTGGATCATAGCACTATTCCTCATACACACTGCAATCTATCACAAAAAAGTCAGAGATAACCATGTCATTTGTAATATTAAGAAAGCACACCAAAACATTTGGAAGTTTGTATACTGCAAGTCAAATTATTTCACCTAAGGAAGTTCTGGAAGTAAATAAATAGCTTAAATAAAGATCAAAAGTCTTTCAGTACATCATGAAATTCTAGATCCTCAAATACATTTGAAAACAACAGGCTTAAATTAGTTTCTTTTTCAGAAAGACATGCAAATAAAACCCTTGATAAAAAAGGATATTGAAGACTCCAAAAGCAGATTTGCAACTATTTCTATGTCAAATCAAGTTACGTACAACATTTAACAAAACAATAACGTTTGTGAACAACCAAATATTAGAGACAAACTCAGGAGGTAAGGCAGTATCTGCTGAGTGAACACAAGGCTTGAGGTTTTAGGCATCCTAGATTCCAAATGTCAACTCGTGTTCTCATAAATGCTGACTGTTTCCAATGTGTCCTGCATCTGTTCCAGTATTTTTATTATGTTTTTTCAGCTCAGGACAGTGCAGGTCAAATGCAGTTCACATGTAAACATGGGGATTCATTTGTGTGAAGTGCCATTTGGCATGAGATGGACAATGAAAAGAAAATGAGATACGGACAAAGGAAGAACCAAGAAATGAGATCAAGTTGGTAATAAAACTAAGAGTGATGGCAATTACACAAACAACAATTTCAAACCAGAAGTTCAGGGTTAAGCATACCTCTGAAAATCCAATTAAAACTGGTAACAAAGTAGTACCTGAAAACAGGAATTATTTGCACAGATATGCCTGGAAAGCATATCCATGCAACATGACACTGCTGCTAGTCAATTTTTACATGGTAAAAGCCAACTTCAAACCTCCAATCATAATCCATAATTTACAGAAACAAGACTCAACAAGGCTAAACAAGGTTGAAAATGGAACTGCTCAATTCCTGTCCTTAAAAACGGTTAACAAATTTCAGTAATGCAGAACAGCAACAAGAGTTTAGAACTTTGGAAATTCATGTAACTGAGGTCATTGGCCTGACAAAATGTTAAATCAGACATTGCATGGGAAGCTGTTATTTTACACCATGTCAACACACTACAGGATTAATCTAACCAAGATCTTTTGGCTAGGGATAACAAGTTCTCAATTCCCCCACCTGTAATAACATCATTATCAAAACCCCAGAAATGCTTTCATATCAAACATTCAGCGATACCATCATCAAATTTATAGGAACAATATCAGAATGGTTCTCATTCATTGAAATGCGATTTCAGTGGTAGAGTACACATCTACCAACACAATTCAACCACACAGGGTACAGTTCACACCGCATGGTTATTTATGATCATTTCACCATACAAACTACTGTAGAGCACACCAGCCATGTTTGATTTCAAGTGCATGCTGCTTGGTGACATAAATAATGATACAGTCGAAGCTCTCGCTACATTGAAAAGAGGGAGGAGTCATGATCACACTAGGGTCTTACACAGTGATAAAGATGGTACGCAATTCCTTCCAGTGAATATCTCTGCCATTTTATGTATTGCTATATACATCCTGTAAAGTTTATATTTAGCTCAGGCACCTACATTTTCAATCATTCTGCTTTGATTGTGCAAAAAAAAGGCAAAACATTCAAGCAATAAATTATTTTAGGCATAGATCAGGTGTATTGACTGATGAACAAGAACGCAGCAGCTTAAATGAGTATAGATAACACATTTTCAGAGAGTGAAATATACAGGAAATCGTATATCAAAAACATTGTACACCAGTCATACAATCTGAAGATGTCACAATATTCTTTGTAATAAATCTTGTCCAAATTGGGCTTCAACTTTTCTTGAATTTAAAATCGATTTTTTTTCCCGAGAATATAGGTAATTAAATATAAAAACATCCATACAGAGTAAAATGTGACCCATAGCACAATTTTTTCCCCCCATAAAAAGTTCATAAGCAATCTTGGAAGAATATATTTATTCTAACTAAAAGATATTTATTTGACACAGATTGTATTACTTGGGATCAAATGACGATAAATCATTTCTGACTGGCTTAAAAGCAAAGTGAGCCAAAGCAAAAATTACGAGAAAACACATACTAGTGTTACTTCCAAGTTGAAACACCTTAAGGCAGTATTACTGCTAAAGCTGGGTATTTTTGTCTTCGATATCACAATGATGTCACCTGAACCTATTAATGTACGAGACTGTAACCTTAGCTGGTGAATTTATGATCAAAAATGCATGCTGCATATAAAGATGCGCCCCACTAAAATGCATGGCAGACTAACATTTTAAGTTCATACTAAGGCATCTTAGAGGAGATAAACATTTGCCAAGATACTAAGACAGCATTATTTTCTAGCATTGAGATTTGGTATGTAGTACATATATACACTGCAAAATCGTATAAACAATGTGCAGTTTCTGGCTCAGTTCACATTGTTAATCACAGGTAGTCAAACCTTGTCATGAGCACGGAGACCCTCAGTCCTTCAATGGCAGACTGTATTGCTTTCAATGGTCAAACTGCAACTGTCAAAAAATTTCTTTATATAAAAAAAAGCTAAAAATTGTCATCCAGGCAACTAAGTTCTCTTGTATTGTATCCAGAAGCAACTAAGTTGGTCTTAATGTTTAAGAAAAGGAAGTCTTGGCAGTGAACATCGTCATGACATCTGGTTTGGATCAAATTCCAATATTAACTGTTTGATGTGCGATAGCTTCCGGTGTAGGTACTCACAGCGAACCTTCTCTTCCTGATATGTGGGATGGGTCTGTTTCAAAAAAACGGGAGGAAGTAAAAACATTCACAATACTAAAATTGTTTAAAAAAAAAAAATAACAAAAAGCTTGTGAAGAGAGCCACAACTGAATTTTACAATGTGCATAAGAGAGACTGGGATAGATGGAGGAGGTACGCACTTAATTATTGCAAACATTTTATAGTTAAACTCATTGTTAATTTAGAAATAGTGATGGAAAGGCATAAGTTTCCACAGACATTAATGACCTCAGCATCACTGAAACGAAGGGAAGAGTCAGGACAGACAGAACAGTAGGACAAGAAGTTATTGAATAAAGTTTGCAGACAACACAAATTGTGGAAGAACTGCAAGTGATGAGAATGGCAGTGTAGAACTTCAAAACAAACATTGATAAGTTAGTGGAGTGGGCAGACAAGTGCAGTTAAAGTTCAATGTGGAGAGTTGCGACACAATTCACTTTGGTACCGGGAACATGGAGAGACAGTATAAAATAAACAGTGCTATTCTAAAAAGGTGTATATAAATCATTAGAGGTGGCAAGGCAGGAAGAGAGCGTGTAAATAAAGCAGATAGCACTCTAGGCTTAGGTAATAGTGGCACAGAATAGAACAGCAGGGAGGTTACGAAGAATCTATGGGGAGCACTTGGTTAGACCGCAGCTGGAGTACTGTGTACAGTTCTGGGCACCGACTTTAGGAAGGATGCAAACGCAACAGAGAACATGCAGAAGAACTTTACGAGAATAACGTTTCCCATCTGTTAAACCAAGTATGAAGACAGACTGGAGAAGTTGGATGAGAAATAGGCTGTTGGGGGATGTGACAGAAGTTTTCATAATCATGAAGAATACAGACAGGATAGATAGGGGGAAACTGGTCCGACTCAAACAGAATCAAAACCATAGGGTACAGTTTGAAAGTGTTTCGCAAAAGCAAATACAAGGCGAGATAAAATCCTTTTCACACAGGAGTGCTCCGAGTTTGGAATGCACTGCATGAATCGGTGGTGGAGACAATTCAACCGAGACTTTCAAGAGGGAATTTAATGACTATTAAAAAGTAGGAAAAAATGCAGGGTTACAAAGAAAAGGCAGGAGTTTGGCACTAAGTCATAATGCTCAGTGAGCAGGTGCAAACAGGATGAGCCAAGTGCCCTCTTTCTGCACTGTGATGATTCAGTGAAATTGAAGGAAACAAAATCTAGCACTAGATTTGTAAAGAACTAATGGTATAGTATTTTCTAACTTAAAGCTGAAGAAATCAGCAAGAAAAACAGCTAAGCTACCCGGAAATTGTAATTCTGATCAATTGCATAAAACAACTTCTGAATCAACAAAATCAAAAAATTAGCTAAAACAATAAACCACCCTTACCCCAAAATGAGTAACCTACCTTTTTAAATTTCCTATATTCCTCAAATATTTGGTCCTCCACCATCTGAAATATATCAATAACATAGGAATCAAGTTTTTACAACATAAGTGTATTAATACATCACATCAAACATGGTTTCAGATATTAAGCATTAGATACAAAATTCACCTCTTACCCATTTTAAGTTATTAATTCATAAGGTCACAGCTTGTTGGTAAATAATTGAGATGTTCGAAAACAGAAATGGTTATGTTACACCTTTTAACACAAATTCAAAATAGATATTCACTGCAATCAAAATTAACCACGGTCATCCAATATTACCAACTTAAATGATAATCTAAATTTGTATTTTACCAAGTTTATTTTAAATATAAGCCATTAGTTAAGCATTTTTAGAAGTATTTAAACAGGATAGAGTCAGGTTTTTTTTCTAATGACTATAGTCTTAAACTATGAGTAATCAGTCAGTAGGAAATGATAGGTTCATGAAACTCAATTAAAAGTTCAAAGGGAGTATGTAGAGACTGGGGCCACATTTGTCCTTACAATTCGTCTCCCATGGTTCGGGTTATTGGGCTCTACTTTGGTGCTTCTGTTCCTTATTTGCTACCTTATTCTTTTAAAGATCTGTGGACCTGGAGTTTCAGAAAGAGCTGTTTACATCACTCATGCCTAATTGACAGTTAATTCCTAGAACAGAGCAATCGTGATCTTCTAGCACTGAGCTACAGCATGCAAACCAATTTCATTCACTTCAGTGGTTGCTGCGTTCCAACGGTCCCCAATTTCTGAACACTCCTTGGGCAATATGAACAGGATATGGAAATTACTGTGGCTTCCAATCTTACCTTTCAAACTTTTACGTTGTCTTGGGAAGTATACTATCTTTAGATTATTGCAGTTTTTCTTTTGAAAATTCATTCTACCACTCAATTTTACGTGTTGAAGTAACTGCGCTGTCAAACTTAATCCTATTCAGATTTTTAGGAAAGGAAGCCACAAATTGGGTTACAGCAGTGAAGAGCAAACGTGGGGCATACTAGCCACTGTGAATGATCAAACAGAAATCCAATTATGATGATGTCAGAAACAGTAGTTTAGGTTTAAACTGATGTAGCATTTTATGATTCGTTTGTCTTTGCTCATTCAGTGTAAAGTCTGACATGGAGTACAGTGAGCAGCAAATCAGATCGTTCCAGCTTTTTAGCTGTCCTGAACTGGCACAACTCAGACAGGAAGGCAGCTGCATGTCATTCTATTCTAATAAATCCCCTCCTCTCACTTCAACATGTTTAACACAATAGGCTACTGAATTAACACATTCTGCTGGCACAGATAACACCAATGTTACAATATAATTATTAATAAAATCAAATGGGGGCGAGACAGCAAGCACGACAGGGGTGGCAGGGGGGAGTAAGAGAGAACAGCAAGGGAGAGAAGGGTGAGAGAGACAGAGGGTGAAAATGATGGGTGATTAGCAAGGGGGTGGGGACAGATTAGAGAGAAGAATTTGGTAGTGAGAGCAGAGGTGATGGGGTAGTGGGTGGGGGGAACTAAGAAGCAGCGAGTGTCATGGTGGAGGACTGAACAGCATCAATCTGTGTTAATCAAATAATATGCATTCGCTTACCTTGTAATCCTCTGTTCCCGGGTTAAGTGCTTTGATTTTTGACCCTAACTGCATGAACCGCTCAGTTACATTTCCAATTTTTGCATGGAGATCCCTATATTCGCTGTATTCTGCATTGAAGTCATTCCGATAGTTCTGATACAATTCTAAAGATGTAATTGCAGTGTACTTTCTGCAAAAATAATTATATTGTTATCACCAAGTTTCCAAAACCACAGAATTTAAAAGCAATAATTGAATACAAACTGAAAGAAAAACAAAGATTCTTCAATTTTCTGAAACACTTCGTGGGAAATTTGTTGAAGGACAGATGGGAAGGAAGTGCTAGGATTTCTACCATTTCTTTGATATAATTATGGTGTTTCAATTTATACTAATTTTCACTCGAGGACTCTCAAGTTCTTAACCAATACGATTCAATACATCCCTAATGTAAATGAAATTTTGATGAGCTCGCTTTTTTTTTCTGTACACCGAACATTTGTATCATGTGTAGAATTTTCTCTTGCATTCTGTTCTAAAAAAATTCAACATCCAAATTTAAATAAGGAAGCATGTTGAAAAAAATTAATGCACATATCCAAAATGTCTTTTTAGAAACAGTAAAAATCACTTCCTTCTCTAACTTTCAAGCAGACATTATTTAACTTAAATTGGAAAAAAATTCAAGGAAATTATTAGAATATAAAAACTAGCAGAATCAGTGAATGCAGCAAAAAAGAAGAAGAATATGTCAGCAAAAATGCAACTTAAAATAGTGGCAAATGGATCAGTGCCAAGGCCACAATTACTTACAATATATATGAGTGACTTGGATAAGGAAAGTGAATGAACTATAGCCACGCTTTTGCATGACAAAAATACATGGGAGAGCACGCGGCAAGGATGATAGAGAGTCTGGAGAAGAATATAGATAGGTTAAGCGAGCGGACAAAGAATGTGGCAGAAATAATATAATGTGGCCAAATGCGAGGTTATGCACTTTTGCAGGAAGAAGAGGCGTTCAATAATACTTAAATAGAGAAAGACTGCAGAAAACTAGAGGCATTTGCAACTCCTCAAACATAAATCATAAAGACCTAGCATACAAGTTCAGCAGTTAATATGGAAGGCAAATGGAATGCTGGCCTTTGGATACTCCATTCCCTTCAAAACAGAGTCAGATCATGCTAAAACTATACAGGGCACTAGTCATAACAGCTGCAATACTGTAAACAATTTTGTTTCCCTTATCTAAGGGGCAATATACTGGCAATGCAGTCAGGCCAGGGGAGGTTCACAAAGTTTATTCTAAGTTTGGAGGAACTGTGTTATGAGGAGATGCCAAGTAAATTGGGTCTGTACTCAACAAAGTTTAGAAGAATGACAGAATGAGGGGTGACCTCCTTGAAAAATACAAAATTCATAGGGATTTGACAGGGTAGATATAGAAAGATCATTTCCCCTTGTGCGAGTGTCTAGGACCAAAGGGCACAGTCTCAGAAAAAAGGTTTGCCGTCCATTTCAGACAGCGATAAAGGAGGAATTTATTTTCTCAGAGGGTTATTAATCTGTGTAATTCTTTTGTAGAGGTTGGAGCACTAAGTATATTTTCCGTGCTGTATATCTCCATGACTCTAAGGCTGAGATAGACAGATTTTGTAATCAGGAAGGATATCGAGGGCTATGGGAAAAAGGCAGGGAACTGGTGTCAAAGATTGTCATCCAGCCACAATCTCATTGAATGGTACAGCTGATTTGATGAACTAAGTGTCCTACTTTTGCTCTCAAGTCTCACTCTCTTAGTGGATAGGCTGTCTCCAGAAATGTCATATGGTTTTACAAACGACATAAAAATTGTGCCCCAAGTATATTTTAGATCATTTTTTTTTCAACAATGATAGAACCAGAGGCCAGAATTCCTGATAACAAGGCGTGGAGCTGGATGAACACAGCAGGCCAAGCAGCATCATAGGAGCAGGAAAGCTTGACGTTTCGGGCCTAGACCCTTCATCAGAAATGGGGGAGGGAAGAGGGTTCTGAAATAAATAGGGAGAGAGGGGGGAGGCGGATAGAAGATGGATAGAGGAGATGAAGGGTCTAGGCCCGAAACATCAAGCTTTCCTGCTCCTATGATGCTGCTTGGCCTGTGTTCATCCAGCTCCACACCTTGTTATCTCAGATTCTCCGGCATCTGCAGTACCTATTATCTCTGCCAGGATTCCTGAAACTGTTTTACCAAGGTACTTGGTAAATAGATTTTACTGCAAGTCTATTCTATTTGGTTGAGTTTTTGCATTGAGATCGACGTAACTTTTGTAGAACCTCTTGGCAGTACAGACTTGAATACTTTTGCAAACAGAGACATTTTGCCAAAATGTTTGGTCTTGTACTCGAGGACAAAATGCCAAATTTGCCACAGATGAAGCAACAATAAACAGTGAGCTCTTGAAGCTCCCAGATAAGTCAAAAGTGACACATATTCATTTACAGGGCCCATTCTCTACAAACAAAAAGGATGACTAAACCTTTGTGCCAGTTTTGAATTACCCCAGAGTTAGGGAGCCTATAATTCCCTGATGATATTTCCACAGCAACATCTCAACCTGGGATGACATGCTAATCATTCAGCGCTCTTACACTGCAGTATAAATAATGATCTTTACAGTTTGGCATTCTTGCATTTCTCCTGACAGGCGCAAGTCAGAAAGCTTAAGGAACACATCTTTATTTTCACCTTGCAAATATTTATAAAAAGGTAAAAGTTATCCCTTTCATCAGAAAATATCAGCAGTTTGGCTCTGGACCAATAATTATCCCAGGTGAAATAAAATACTACTAGCAAATAAAAACTGAAAGAACTGCAGATGATACAAATCAGAAACAACAACAGAAATTGCTGGAAAAGCTCAGCATGTCTGGCAGCATCTTGGCGAGAAATCAGAGGTTAACATTTTGGGTCAACTGACCCTTCCTCAGAACTAAGAATCACTCGACCAGAGACGTTAACTTATTTTTCTCCACTTATAATACTAGCAAAACTGTTTTTCTCCACTTTTTTCCCCTCTCAGGTGTTGTGCTCCGCTACACCGATGGTTTCCAGTATTCAGTCAAGTGCTGGAATAGCAGTTTAACCAAACATGACGTTAGAACCCCTGTTGTAACAACACGTAATACACAACATTGGACTTTAAACCTGCCATTATCCATCTGACAGCTGGACCTATGCTGCTCACCAGCAAAGCAAACTTAATTTCTTAAAAGCTCCAGCAAATCATGCAGCTTTCCTTTTTGAATACTTTCCAGTCTATATTTGGAATGAACGAACATTTGGTACTGTATAAATCATAACTGGTCATTTTCTTCCAGCAGGGGTCAGTGGTATAAATATTAACAGTTAATATTGCAAGACAGAACTACCAGCAGATGGCACCAACGTTTGACAGAACAAAGACCCAAAATGACCATTCCAGGTTCTAAGCTAAGCTAACTCACGGCCAAGCTTTTGTACTGAGGAATATCTAGATCATGTATTCCAGAGAAATGCCCTCAAAACTTTGATCTAGACTGCCCCTCCCACCCCCCAAGTAGACTCAATTCCTCGAATTAGCCAGTCAGAACCTGTTACAGGGGTCTATGACAATCATCCTGTTCACTTCTGCAAATATGCAACAACCCACTCAATTACAAAACATCAAGTAGTAAATACTTGCTTTCCAGCAGCTGAGTTCAGGAAAGTCAACAAAACAGAAGGAAGTTTAATAAAACAGGATTAAGATAGCCAGTTACTACACAAACCTTCAAACATTTTAGCAATATAACAAAATTTAAAATTCCTCAGATTTAAATCAGAGTGAATGCTTTTAAAATTAGCCAAAGAAAATCAAAGGCATTTCAAGCATAACAGGAATACATTTCTGCTACTCTTCTAGATATCATTGAACAAAAATATTCAGTTAACATTTCAAAGACTGAACGTAACTAAGCAGAGAGGTAGCAACTGCATTGGAATTCCCCAAAATTCACCCCAAGGGCACTTTCCTCATTTCCCTATTGTACCAGTAATCCAGAAACCCTGGTTAATGCTCTGGGAACATGGTTTTGAATTCCACCATGATAGAATCATGAAATTTTAAAATCAATAAAAACCTGGAATATCTGAAAAGCTAGTCTAATGGTAACCACTGTCGACGGTCGTAAAAACAAAACCTGGTTCACTTGTGTCCTTTAGGGAAGGAAATCTGCCATCCCTAACGGATATGGCCTCCACGTGACTCCAGACCAACAGCAATATAGGTGGCTGTCATCTACTGTCCGGGCCACAAATGCTGGCCTGACCAATGATCACATTCCATGAATGAATAAAAAACACAAATGCATTTGTCTATCTACACGAGGACACTACGACATAAGTGTCCCTTAACGTCCAAAATCGAGGATAACTCTAATGCTCGCCCTCACCAAAATCCTCAGAAGTAACAACATCTTGAGAAAATGCACCACCACTAGAATGCATGCCTCAACTTTAATCCTAACCATCCCATTGTAACAGATAGGCACAAGGAGGATGGATTGTGTACAAAGGCATCCTGCAGTCAGTGAGAAGGATGGTAGCGATAGGGTAAAAAGACATATCCTCCATCAATCTCCAAATTTAAATCTAAGAATGCAAAAACATTCAGCATCACTTAAAATAAAATAAAGATTCAGGATCAGGCCTGTGACTTCTTTCATGTCATCAAAAGTCAATCCAACAGGTTTATCTGAAATCACAAGCTTTCAAAGTACTGCTCCTTCATCATGTAAACAAGACACAAGACAAAAAAAGTGAAGGGAAAGCTACAACATACTAGAAAACAAAACTGAAAAAAATTGCACATCATCTGCAATGTGAAAGATAAGCTATAAAGTTTTGGCTGCATAACCCTTAAGGCCACTTTGTCACTTAGCATGTAGCTTGGCAGAATCAGGACACTGATTAAAGCACTGTAGTGCCATTCCTTCATCCTGCTGGTATGGGTAACTCAGAACAGTGCAAGTAGTCTGGTTGATTCTGACTAATATTATCAGATGAAGCTAGACAGTGACTAGGAATCTCACCTGTTGAATTGCTTCTGATACAGAGGCCAAGTCAGGCTTCTTCATTACCATAAAACTGGGCCTCTGATTTCTCCTAGGCCCTCTGATTTCTGCCTGACATCCCACTTTCTTAGCCCATCTAACCTGGGAACCTTCCATCGAAAGAGATAAGTATTCCAAGCCAGTAGCAAACTTTGCAATGGAAGAAATTAGCTACAGGTAATTAGACCCTGCAGTGAGTTCTGTCTGAGATCTTGAAAAGCTCAATTGGGTGAACATCGGCAAACAATGTTTGAGTACCTACCCCTGGACTGTAGTCATTTTGCTATTAGCTAACATAGATAGTTTAACGGAGTCACCTTCAACACAAATTAATTGTATCTAATATCTTTCTCATTAAATGTGAAAGACATTTAAATATAGTTGGTTGCATCTTACACAGTGTACCTTTATACGTCATGCCTTGGTCTCACTGAGGCTGCCAATTACCTTTGAGCAGACATGAAAACTGAATAGAACTAAGGAGGGAATTGGAAAGCAGACCAGTCTAAACAGACTACCCAATACTAACAAGCATGGGGCTGGATGAACACAGCAGGTCAAGCAGCATCATAGGAGCAGGAAAACTTGACGTTTCGGGCCTAAACCCTTCATCAGAAATGCTCTTATGCTGCTGCTTGACCTGCTGTGTTCATCCAGCCCCATGCTTGTTATCTCGGATTCTCCAGCATCTGCAGTACCTTTTATCTCTGACCCATTACTAACAGCCTTTTTATTCAGCTGTACAGTGAATCAAAGGCTATAAGGAGGCAGTTCCCAAGAGAGTTTTACACCGATTACTTCTCATTTGTGCTCATTTGCATCTACTCTTTGCAATCTGCACCGACATCTGTAAAGACAAGATAAAGTTTTAAACCCCTTCAGGCTTAAAAGCGGAGAAGACTCACTGATCAATATGAACCCAAGGACCACACAGTCATACAGCAAAGAAACAGGCCCTTTGGCCCAAACAGTCATGCCAAACATAATCCCAAACTAAATTAGCCCCAACTGCCTGCACCTGGCCCATATCCCTCCAAACCTTTCCGATTCATGTAATTATCCAAATGTCTTTTAAACACCCTTGTAATTGTGCCCACATCCATCACTTCCTCAGGAAGTTCCCTCCACACACAAACCATCTTGTGTAAAAAATTGGCCTCATGTCTTTTATTAAATCTCTCTTCTCAGCTTAAAAATGTGTCCCCTAGTCTTGAAGCCCCCATTTTAGGGATAAACCGACTACCATTAACCTTATCTATACCTCTCATTATTTTAAGAACTTCTAGAAGGTCACCTCTCACACTTCAGTGAAAGAAGTCCCAGCCTTCCTTTATAACTCAAACCTTCCATACCCAGCAACATCCTGGTAAATCTCCTCTGAACCCTTTCTAGCTTAATAATATTCTTCGTCAATTGGGCGAACAGAACTGGACACAGTATTGCAGAAGAGGCCTCACCAATGAAGGTACGTGTGCCAAAGGCCTTTTTAACCACTGTTTCTATACGTGACACAAACTTTAAAAGAATTATGTACCTGCACCCCTTAATCCCGCTGTTCTACAATACTAATCCAAACACCCACCATTAACTATAAAAGCCCTACCCTTGTTTGTTGTATCAAAGTGCAATATTTCACATTTATTCAGATTGAACTCTATCTACCATTTTTCAACCCATTTGATCAAAATCCCTTTGTAATCTTAGAAAACGTTCTTCAGTGTCGAGAATGCCACCAATTTTGGTGTTGCCTGCAAACTTATTTACCAGCCTTCTACATTCTAATCCAAATCATTTATATAAATGATAAAAAAAAGGACGCAGAATTGATCCCTGCGGAATACCGCTGGTGACAAGCAACCAGTCCAAAAAGCAACCCTTCACCACCACTGTCTCCTGCCATTAAGTCAATTTGTTTAAACAGAGTCATTGAAACCATCAGCACAGAAGGTGGCCATTTGGCCCATCATGTCTGTGCTGGCTGAAACACAAGCATCCAGTTTAATCCCGAAAGCAATTTGCACAGAATCACCAGTTTGGTTGCACAGGAATGTAACAGCATTCAGCCTCACGGGGTTTGTCCATCATTCAGCATCATCACCAATGCTCAGTTCGTCAGATCTATTTAGTTCCCTGATCTCCATTTCCAGTGATACCCTTACCTAACAAAAAAAACTCTCTTGTCCTCGGCCTCAAATTCCAATTTTCAGATTTTCCCAATTGATGCAAGCCTTTTTGGGGAAGATAGATCCAGTTTACCACTACTCTTTGACAGGAAGACTGATCATCAAGCAGTGATTTAATTGATGCCTGCAGGAAAACCTAGGCCTACAATTGAATAATTGATGACAGATGCAATTCGTTGATGCCAAATCTCTCGCATTTATTTGGACTATCAATGGCACAATTTTAAATTGCAATTTTTACAGGACATTGATGAGGCCACTTTTAGAGTACTGTGTACAATTCTGGTTATCCTGTTTTAGGAAGGATATTATCAAATTGGAGCAGGTTCAGGATGTTGCCAGGACTGGATGGTTCGAGTTATATGGAGCGGCTGGGTAGATGGAACTTTTCTCACTGGAGCACGTAGAGGTTTACAAGGTCACTGGGGCTTGGATAAGGTGAACAGCAAAAGGTCTTTTTCTTAAGGTGGGGAAGTTCAAAGCTAGGGGGCATATATTTAAAGGTGAGAGGAGAAAGATATAAAAGGGACCTGAGGAGCAACTTTTTCACGCAGAGGGTGGTTCATATGTGGAATTAACTGCCGGGGAAACGGTAGATGAAGGTACAGTTATGCCATTTAAAAGATGTTTGGATAAGTACATGAATAGGAAAGGTTTAGAGGGATATCAGCCAAATGCAGGCAACTGGGACTAGTCCAGTTGGGAAATTCGGTCGGCATGGTCAAGTTGGACTGAAGGGTCTGTTTTCACGCTAATGTGACTCTGTGATTCTATGACCAGATAAGGAAATGACAACTCATGGAATATAAATACCTCTTCCTTTGAGGTTTAAATTAGCAAAATGCATTACTCAGCTGGTGGATCTTTAAATGGTCACTACCATATAAAATCTCTACCTCTGCTCAAGTCTCTAGCTAATCAAGCCACTAGGGAAAGCAACAGTCATATCAAGAACAACAAATGGATGGCAACATGAACAACTGTTACAGGAATAAATCCCATCTGATGAAATTCTTTAAGACAACCATGTCTACGAAACCTCTGGATATCAATTGAGAACAGGCGACAAGTCTTCAAAAGCTAAAATATAAAAATAAACTAATATTGCCACACAGTAAACATCTAGGAATTTGAAAGAGAAACCAAAACTTGCTAGAACTGGGGATATTTCCACTCGTTAGTCATTGCAAAGTCTAAGAAAGAAGAGTTATTAAATTATTCCAGAACAAGGCTGCACCACAGAATGGGAGAGGAGGCCTCAACCCTGCTCTTATATTTTAAAACCGCAGTATCTCTGGGTGTGTCCTTCTTTCTTCCTCCCTCATGCAGATAAGGAAATGATTAACTTACTGCCATTTTCAAAATGCACTGCAAGATAGTATAGGTAACGTGCAAAGTAACCCACTATTCTGGATGAAAGAACAATTGCATAGATTTGCTGCTCACTCAAGGCAGTGATGTTTTGTGGAACGGTCTGCTCTAAGTTAATTTGGAGTAGACCTACAAAAGTCAAATTGTCTTCTCTGCTGCCAACATCAAATTTAATACAGGCATTTCGATCTTCCACCTATCAATTACGCTGCATTTTGGCATTTGGCTGGTCAGTAGTATAGAGTTCCTGCTGAACTGTGAGTAACAATGCAGCTAAGACACCACTGTATAAAACTAGGGAAACTTTAGTGTGCAGATCAAAAGCCTTTTATATTTTCAGTCTGTCAGATATATCATTGTCAACATGCATTAGTGTACAGATAGAAAGCAACAGTAGCTTCACTAAATATAGCAATTTCCTAAATGCAAATTTTTTTTTACTGAATTAAAACTACTCACAATAAATAGTCAGGCATTTCCACTGTTGAACTAGCGGTTGCAGATGTATTTGTGGTTTCATGCTCTGTAGATAAGATCATACAGGTTATTTGACTATCTAAAATACTAAATGTCAATGGACCTTACTAATTGCCTTTAGTAATTACAAGGCTTTTTTCGGTAATAGACATTGGCAACAATCTATAATCAATTTCTTTTAAAGACTTCACTGGCATCAGATACTTGGGTTATTGGATCTTCATAGCTATTTATGGCCAGTAATCAACAAAACAAAAAAATCTTTGGCATGTTGTGTTGACGGCTAATAGCATATGCACTTCACTGCACCTGCCATATTTCACAGAACCTTAGGCATGATATTTGAACAGCTAAGGTAGCTGAAAATAAGAGTAATTAATCTCTATTAACTAACCTACAGAAGAACATACAGATTAGTACTGCTATTTAAACAGTATATTTTTCTAAAACGTACAGTAAAAATGAACACTTTATAGTTAATCTCATTTCATTAATTAACTCAAAATCATGACTCAGGTTTCACTTACAATTACATGCTGATGACAGCCCTTGTCACTGCTGTTGTGATGCACAATTAATACAGGTTTAATGGGTTTTGCTCTTTTCAGATGAAACTATATTCATCAACTCCGTTCAACCCCAACCACTTTTCTTTGCTCTCCTTCCTATTATTAAGCAATCAGTCTTTAATTATGCCCTCATTGTTGGCTATGGCCTCTGACTTCTAGAAACACAGGAATAGGAATAGGCCATTCAGCCCCTCTGGTCTCTTCAGCCTTCAGTTAGAAAAAAGCAGCTCCAGTCTCAGTTGCACGTACTCACCTTGCCTCCATATTCCTTAATACCATTCCCTAACAAAACCTATTTTCTAGAGCAGCTTCATCAGCACAGAGATGCAGGATTGGGAGGAAGCAAACAGTTATCAAGAGCTACGTTAAACTCTCTACATTTCAAGTTGTAATGAGAAGTGTCAAAATCACCTCTACAAGAGTCAAAGTTACCAATAACACTTTTTAATCATTCATCCATAGTGACTGCTATTTTGAGGACTCAGACACTGCAAAAGGTAGGAGCATCGTAATTTCAAAAACTCTAACGTAAGTGTTACCTTCAATAGTCTCTTCATGCAGTTTTCCAACCTGATGTATTGGACTTTCTTTTCGCCACGTTCTTACTTCAGATCTTGTATGTTCTCTCACATTTTCTTTGTGTTTTTTGGATTTCTTTTTATTGTGACTAGCAGAGAGCTCCGCACTCTGTCTCAGAGGATAAGCAGTCTGTTCTAAACTTGCCTGTGCAACCTGGTTCCTAGGGTTACCAGTAGTATCCCTGTTGCTTTTGAATTCTTTGTCACTTCTGTTTAAGTCACTTTTTGAAGAATTGTTGCACTTTTTAAATGTTTCATGAAACTCATTTGGACACCCAGGCAACGAAGTGTGGGTCTGCTGGAACTCTGTTTTAACAGTTACACAGGAATTTGCTGTGGCAGTAAGGCATGCTGAACGAGGAGGTTGTCCATTTGGAACAAGCTGATGATCCTTGGACTGGAATACTTTACTTCTTTTGTTTGTGTGCGAATCTATCCGCTCCAAAGGCACTGGTCTTTTCTGGAAGAAAGGCACATCTTTTTCAAAAAGTGAACACAGCTGCAATCCTTTTACTACAGCAATATAATATTTCACGTAGTCAGTGATAGCAGCCCTATAATATTTTTTACTGGCACCATATGCAAGAGAGACAGTTTACATGTCGGCCTTCTTGACCCAACTTCATTAGGCCTTTTGTAGCAACCACAATTTAATTTTGCAGTTATGGTTTACGATGGGATGACAATGATGCACAACACATTTTTTATGTTCTGAATTTAATGAACAGCTGCTCCTCACGATAATGGTGCCAGCTAGCAGCAATATTTTCCCCTATATTCTGATAACGTTATAAAGAGATCAGCAATTTAACAAAATGAAGTTTAAACAATAAATATATCCAGTTTCAACTTTGACCAATTTAAAGTTCAAAGTTCAATCATAAATTATTGAAATCCAGGTTAAAAACCAAAAAATGCTGGAGAAACTCAGCAGGCCTGGCAGCATCTGTGGAAATATTCAGTTAAAATTGAGTCCGATGGCAAGTACCATTCATGTGGTGAGATCTAAATTTAATGCACATGATAGCTTAAATACCACTTTTTAAAGTATTCAGTTGCTCAAGTTAATCGTAATAGACGAGGGGGAAGGTGCCGAGAGAGGGCAAAGGACATTGGACAGTCAAAAAAAAAAATGTCCAGCTTTAGCCAATTTTAATGCCTGATGTGAGCAGGTGTCAAGATGCATTGAATTTTACAATAAATATAAATTTAAGAAAGTTGAATTTTAATCTCTAAACTGTGAAATCTGCAAAATGTTGGGCTTGTTGGTTTAGATTAGTTTTAGCTTACATATTGGGCCAACAATAACAAAAGCAATAACATTCCTGCAACAAAGCCAGTCAAATACCACAAATACTTTCAAAATCCAGACATGCCATCAGTCAAAATTCCTCGATTGATTGTCATATCTGACAGTCTGAATATGCCCGCATTAGTAAATTCGGGCATTGCACTGCAGAAATTAAAAGCTTAGATTGCATGAGCTATGGAAGACAGCCCCAAAAGACCAATCCTATAACCACCAAAAACAATTGCATCCTTATTCAAGTCAAATACCTTTGATTTCTATCATGCGTTTCCTTTCAATCAAACTGTTATTCTATGCCTTTTCAACCTCATCCATTCTCACACACACACACACACACACACATAGCTCATTTCTACTTTCACATTAAAACAAAGCCAAACTCCACGTTTTTCCAGTTTCAAAAATATCCCAGTTCTCCTAAAACGTCACATATTAACGTTATGGAAACTTGAACAAGGCAACCATTCCATTAAAATCAAAAAGAGCTCCCCAATATCCAAACCACATATTTTAGTTGCTGCAGACAGGTTATGTAGGAAGTTACTGAAATGACATAAAAACAATCATAAATTTGACTTTATACCATTAAAGCATTCTTGACAGGGCTGGATTGTGGTGAAGATTCCCCTGAGGACTTCTGGAATGGAGAACTGAGTTGTGAACTCTTGGTCTGACTAGAATGAGATGGTTGCCGCTTCCTACAATAAGGAGACATTGGTTACAGCAAGTGTACAAAGATGTCTCAGCTCATGCCTAGAATGCTATTGCCTTGCAAACAGTATCATCCATACAGACATTAGTGAACGACAATTTTCTTCCTATTCCTTAAATTGCTATTTTAATAAAGATTTGGAAGGTGTGCATACGTGCACAAAAGTTAGTTTTTGAGAATGTCAGCTGTATATACTTGCACATCTTAAACCTTTTATCAATCATTATTATATTTTTGCTCAAGTAAGTTTTGTTCGCAATAAGTTAGTTCTTTGTCTGTTACTAAAGGAACCTGGCTGATTTGTTTCTGATATTGTGCTAGATAGATATACGAGGGTCTGTAGGTCTACTATCAGACTGCGTATAATAGCAAGTACATATACATATACACACTGACAATGGTATACATACACATAATACTACATATTGCAGTGTGCATATATGTATATAAAACAGTTTATATTTATATATAATATGCATATCCCACACAATTGACAATATCACTGTTTAAATTCAAACTTTGAGGGTCGGGCATGGAAAGCAATCAGTTCACTCCTCCCAATTCAGGCCTAATAGTGGTCAATTTATCCTTCTTCATAATTCCTTTGAAATGGTGAACTTCACCAAAGACAAATTGATAAAACTACTAAAGCCATTATCGGATGTGCCAAATGGATTTTTTGGAATTGCGTTCTCTAATGAATACGATAAAATTAACATTTCACCATAATAAATGGATGTTATGATTATAAAAGCTAATAAACAACATGCTTTGCATAAACAAATATTTAAATTTTAAAATAATTACTGACTAACATGATGGGATGGGATACAGATTGTTGAGAAATTAAAGAGAAGGCAATTAATGATACTTAGAATTATAATTATCACAAATCATAAATAATGGAAATATATCAGAGGACCTGGGAATGCAAATGTAGCTCAAATGTTCAAGACAGCAACTAAGAACACATTGAGTATAGGTCAGTTAGCCTACCAGCATAGTAGGAAAGAATAGAAGACATTGCACAGGATACTGTGAATGAAAATATGAGTAGGACAGATAAATAGAGTTTTAGAATTAAATGGCCATGCCTAGCAAACCTATTGGAAATGTCTGACAAGCTAACGAGACTACAGGACCTGGATAACTCAATACATAGAGTATACCTGGATTTTCAAAAGGTATTGAACAAAATTCTTTATGCAAAATTAGTAAGGAAAACTATTGCTGTTCAAATAGATCAGCTGTTTGGATAGTTTAGCATCCAAAAATTGTTGTTTACAATGGCAATACAAACAGCATCAAAATGACAAGAAAAATCAAATCACTCATGAGATTAGGTTGAATACATCAATTGTTTCAACTAAACCTACTCAAACTATTAATCTTAAATGTAACAAATATTAAAGGATGCATTTTGTGTCAGCATCTGCTAGTTTGAAGAAACCAGTAATTTCTGACATTACTCAGCACAAAAAGACCTTGAATTTGGCGATACCAATAAGGAGAACAAACAGGATGACCTCCATTGGAACTGGTAAATACTGCATTGGCACAGTCAAGAAATGCTCTTTAGATTTCAACTAAGGCCCACTACCACGGAGAAAAGTTCATTCTGTATTCGTGCATGCTGAACCCACACTAGGAGTGCTTGGTGTTGACACTGGGTAACTAAAATGGAAAACTGCTCCATTTCCTAGTGCTAGTAACCCTCACTTTTATATGCATAAACTTTACTAAACAGTATAAAAAAAAAAGAAATTCTGAGCCTTTACTGTTTAGTTACACCTGTAAAAATCTTCAAAAATGTTTACTTTGTGCATTTAGTTTTCAAGTTAATAAATCATATGCACAAGGAAGCAAGAAAGCAGGCAACAAATAACTGTTAGCAACACAGGCCAGATGCTAATACAAAAATTTCTCAATACTTAATGGAAAGATTTAATGTTTAAAAAAAAAAAAAAGGATGAATCTGGGAGTGAGACTGTGGGGAACGAGCACTAATTGCATGTTTTGGTGGTATGCCTTATAAAGCAACAGGACAATTAATACAATTAATGTGAACACAGATTTACTCAATCCGAATTGTAAATGTCTGCATTTTGGTTTTTAGTGGCTAAGTAAACTGACCTGATCTTACATGTCAGAATTAACATTCTGTTAAGAATTTATTGAGGATTTGAGGAAGCCCTGATAGGAAAACTTTTAGAAGTAGTGCACCCTATCTCACACATGTTCAAAAACAATTTTGGGTGTTCAGTGTTATTCCACTGACACATCTTTACTGAATTGACTGAAATCTAAGAAAGCAGACTGTCTTAAGTATTCTCACCAGATCCAGACAAACACAAATTACTACAGGACAGTCTTCTGGGTATAAAGCTTTGCAGGTTTTCTGGTAAAGGGGACTTTTACAGTAAATAAAGCAGTTTGCTAACCACAGATACTGGAAAGTCCCAGGCATGAGATTTTAAGAACTCTAATTCAACCACAGAGCCCATTGATAGATATAAAAGGCTTTCATCTGCAAAAACACCAGACAGACAAAAACATGTGAACTGTAAGTCCACATTCTTGATGACTCAGATATTTTGGCACAGTTTCTAACTTCCCTGTATTTTGATTGCGGATGCTGGATATACAAGAAACTAGAGAGTTATACAGTTAGTCCTCAAACTAGAAGTATTCGTAACTAGAACTAGTAGCAGAACTAAGAGTACTACAAGCATTTCATGACCATCTTTCACAATTCAGTGTACTAAATTTCTGGAGATGAAACAAGATAGCAACTTCAATTACTTAAGCTTTTTAATTAAGAAACCTTATAGTACTTTAACAATACATTTGATTATTGTACCAAAGATAGAGATGGACAAAAGACAGAAAACTTTCCTGAGTGCTTCTAGACCTTTAAAGGAGGTAAAATTATTTGACGTGTTAATTTGACACAATTTAAACTAGCTTAAAGTTCACGGCTTCATGTACTTCATAACTTGTAGTTTGTCAATTAACCAAAACAAAGGCATTCACATTTCAACGGAAAAGCTCAGCAAGTCTGGCAGCATCTATTAAGAGAAATCAGGCTTCATGTTTTGAGTCTGGTGACCCTTCCTCAAAACACTTCTGCAGACTTGCTCAGCTTTCCCAGAAACTTCTGTTTTTGATTGACTTATAGCATCGGCAATTCTTTTGGTTTTTATTTACATTTCAACGGTTAAGCAGACCTGCGTTTTACATTTGTGCAGTTTCATCAGCTGTGTTGTTACTTTGTAAGGTATACCATCAAAGTGGTGGAGTTGGTTAGCTCAGTCGGCTGGATGGTTCTGTGCAGCTCAGAATAATACCAACAGCATGAATTTGATCTGATTGAAAAACAAGTCAGGACAAAGCATCAGCTGCAGAGGGGGATGGAGAGAAGGGAAAGGAAAGGAGAAGAGGAGGGCGAGAGGGGCCCGCCTCCTGGAGCCCAATCACATGGCCAGTTAAGGACCCTACCTGCTTCGATTACTATTTTAATCAGTGGATGGGGATCACTGTTGGAGGGACAGCCATTAAATCCTTGCAGCCTTTGGGATGAAGTACAAATGGACTTAGAGCAATAGAGATTTACAACACAGAAACAGACACATTGGTCCAACGCATCCATGCCAACCAGATATCCTAAATTAATCTAGTCCTATTTGCCAGCATTTGGCCCGTATCCCTCTAAACCCGACCTATTCATATGCCCATCCAGATGCCTTTTAAATATTGTCATTGTACCAGCCTCCAGCACTTTCTCTGGCAGCTCATTCCTCTGCGTGAAGTCACCACCCCTTTTAAATTTTTCCCTTCTCACCTTAAACTTTTGCCCTCTAGTTTTTAGACTCCCCTTCCCTAGGGTAAAGGCCTTGACTATTCAGCCTGTCCATGTCCCTTCTTGGCATACGGAGGAATCCCATTACTGATAATGGCAACTGCCTTAGCAAAAGATATATTGTCTAGCTTGGGTCTTGCTAGTTTCTGCTTTCAGCCTTCAGGGACATGGCAGGGTGATCTGGTACATCTGCAAAAATCCAGACCCTCTTGGTTTTCAAAAACGTCCTGCTTACATTATCGTGTCAGAATTCAGTGTATTTATTTTGAACAAAGTACTATAATGTGGTTAATCTTAATAACTATTAGTAAATTTGTATTTTTAAGGCTTATAAAAAGTGCACTGTTGGTGAGAATCTGTGACAAAACACAAGACGGAAGCTAAATGTACTGTTCAAAATAATTGAGTTTGCTGGTTTCCTTGGTTAATGGCAATGTTTCCAGACTACTCACTGTTCGTTTAGTTGTTTGAATGAATTCTTAGCTTTTCTTTATGTGCTGACTTCACCTTTTAAACCGATTAATTGCTGTTCATTGATATTTACTTTACTTTTCTGTGACAGGGAGACAGTGATTGGACATTTGGTATGTTCTCAGACCAACTAGAAGTGAACTATTTACATTCCTTCTCTCAAAACTTTACAAGCTGTTTTGTATTAATGACGGTTCCCAAAGAGTCCTGTATGATTTTGTGTTGTTCTGCAATGTACTGAGTCAGTCAATCTGATACTAATGTAATATGAATCGTATCTGGACATGACAAATCAGTTTGTATTTTTTGAAGCTGTTTGATCAATAATAATAGGCTTTTTGACATCATGACAGACCAGTTTAAAGACAGCTTCACTATAGCAGTATAGTACAATGAGTTACAATACTATATCAGTCATTTTAAATGAGCATTTCATATCAGTTAGTTATCTCTAATGGGAGATACAGTCAGTGACTTCCCATGAGATTACCCACGCATAGTCTGGATAGAACATCTATTTGCAAAGTGGAACTGTGGCTAGTCTGGTCAACGCCTCTAATTAATTTCTACTTATATCTAGGTAAAGCACTTCACTGCTGAGGACCACACCAGTGCATTTTAAGTAGATATATTTGGAGATTAATTACAACCTAATTATTGGTGGAAATATATGTAGATTGGCACTTGCTGATAAATCCCAGACTCCTGGTCTAGGTAAAACTAAGGTCTGAAATCCTTGCACAAAGTAACTGATTTTCTCCTTTTCCTCAAAAGGAACTTTTAACGTTTTTCAGTAGGAGCTGCGAAGTATGAGAAAAATGTATGCAATGCAGATGTATGTAATCATAATTACATGAATGTCAACCTTATTAGGTGTCTTCGAATCAACTGTTTTTCTTCATCACTATAACCAGGCCAATCCTGTTGAATTTCCTTGTAGAGCTCATCTTTTAGTGTATAGCTGTTGTTGTCCTTTGCATTTACTTTTCCTACCTGGACAGAAAAAATAGTATGTGTCAGAACTAAATAACCAAACAGCAAGTTGAATCCAAGACAGGATTTGACACCATAATGCCATCTTAGTTGAAACTTGGTGCACGCATGGATGGTTGGAGGAAAAAAAGTCATGTAAAACAGGATGTATTTTTACTGCTACAGTGAACTTCCAGTGTTATCTTGTCAGTTCCAACAGAATAGGTGTTAAGCTTTGTTGTAAGTTTTACTTTTACTTTATTGCAAATAAATAAGTGCATTCTTAGAACACAAAAACATTTCCATGCTGTGTAATGTAACTGCAACATTGGACTAAAAAAAAACTTACTGCATGCTGAAATCAATTTCCAAGGTAAAACCGTACTGCAGCAAACTTCTCATTGTATAATCCTGATCTTTGAATTTGGATATTTCTATAAATGCATATTATGATGTATTTGAGTCAGTTAAGAGTATACATTTAAGGTCACAGATATCAAATGGCAAGGTGAAGAGTTACTTTCTCCACAGTTATTCGGACATGAAGTGCCAATTCAGGAACAGAGTAAATATCTGCAAGCCTGGCCACATCATTGAAATAGTGCTGTTGGAAGAACCTCAGACTGGATAAAGGTCTCTGGTTCAATTCCTGGTATCAGCAATAAACAATTTTTAAAAAGTCTGGTGGTGCAATGGAAATGTGACTATTTCTGAGCCAGGAGGCCCAGATTCAAGTCCTACCTGCTCTAGAGGTGTGTAATAACATCTCTGAATAGATTGATTAAAAAAAAAAACTAACAACAACATTATATCCTGCTATAGAAGTCAGAGTTTCAGCTGTCAGATGTAATAAATTCCATAATCCCTTAGCATGCATGCTCAGCTTGACAAGATTCATTTACAAGTCAACAATTTTTAGCACATTTAAGGTATTTAAAATAAAAGGAGTTTAAACAGTTTTATGATATACTTTGCAAGACTGCTTGACTCAAAGCAGTGAAATGTCTCTCTGTTGTCAGCACAATCCAAAGTTCTGATAAGACATAGTAATCACTCATTTTTAATGCAATATTAAAAAAAATATTTTAGTGCCATAATTCAGCTATAATGTGTACACTTATAATGCACACTTAAGGCTTTGTAATGGAATGTACTGCATTATTTACACCAGTTGAAACACCTCCGTAGCAGGTCCTAATCCGAAAGCAAGCTCTCAAGCTATTATTCACTAATTCCGTAAAGCGAGTGATAAATGACTTGGGAGCACAAGATAATGTAGTAAATATTGTGTCTGATTGTTTTTAAAAACAGTAAAGTGAGCTAAAAACTGATTTTCAAGATAGAGGGGGTCACTGTGTATTGTCAGCCAATTATGCTACATCCTGATTACATACATTGAAGCACGCTCTTCTCTTTCAACTACCTACCATTAATTGGCCATTTATGTCACAGCTGTTTGTGGCATTCTGCACAAGTCAGCTGCTGTATTTGCCTACAAAACATCAGACTATATTTCAAAATAATTAATTGGATGTAATGGCCCACGATGCATTATATAAATGTAACTTGCTCTCCCACACCATTATGCAATATCTATTTTATTAAAGTGTTTTTTTTGAAATGGAGACCCCGAAGAAGAATTTTGGCTTGAAACGTTGATTCTACTGCCTCTTGGATGCTGTCTAACCGGCTGTGCTTTTCCAGCTCTACATTTATTGACTCATTAAACGTTTTTCTGACTATAGACATTGATTTGTGTGTAAAGATAGCTCCTAAGTAATTTTTCTAAAAGCACTGACAACAAACTATGACAAAAAATGAGTAAGTGCTTACAGTGCCATTCTAATTAAAATAATACAAACAGATGTAGTTTTTAAATTTTAACTAGGATTGTCAATGCTGAATGTTGACAGAAGCTGTGTAGCAGGAAGTAAATCTTGCAGTTGGAACTGCATGCCCTGAATAAACTGTTTAGTATGTATTTGAATTTAGATACTCCATATGGCATAATTGTCATCTTACAGTTGGCAGATGTTGTATAATAAACAACTTCATTTTACAAAAATCTGTATATGAAATGGGTTCCACCAGAACACTGTTAAACAAGAGAAAATACAAGCTTATTCTAATAGGTCCTGCATGCTTTCAGATGTTCAATGATTCATTTTAAGCAATACTTCAGTTTTCAAAGTTACCTCAGAAATATTGTATTGATGTTCAGACCTAAAAAAATTAAGTACCAAATGCACTCTGATATATACAGACCCTGATGCAAAAGCAAGTCAACCTGCAAAAGCATCAGTCACACTAGTGAGATAATCTGCTGCATTTCAATATTCAGCTTTTATACAATACTCTGCATATTCTATTACTTTTCTGTGACAGGGAGACAGTGATTGGACATTTGGTATGTTCTCAGACCAATTAGAAGTGAACTATTTACATTCCTTCTCTCAAAACTTTACAAGCTGTTTTGTATTAATGACGGTTCCCAAAGAGTCCTGTATGATTTTGTGTTGTTCTGCAATGTACTGAGTCAGTCAATCTGATACTAATGTAATGCTGACTATGCAAATATAACACTGCTCAAGTGCTAACAATATACTCAATGCAATGAATAAAAAGTAAAGCAATATAAACTGACCAAGGACCTGAAAACAAAGAATTATTTGTACAAAGATGAATCCAACTGAAATCATCTCTAGTAGTCACTCAGAATGGATAGCTATTAATTTGAGTTGTTGAATCTGTACAGTCCATACACTCAAGATGAATGACATGTCTGCTATTCCTCTATATATAAAGTGGGATACATGGTCGGTGCGGAGGACTTGGACCAAAGGGTGTTTCTGTTGTGTATGACTCTGACTCTTATAAAGCATCTTCCTCAATAAATTTTGCTCCACACATGAATCAATCTTCTAACATGACTGATGGCAGTTTCTTCCCATCTTTAGATACGAGCAAAGACCAATAAAAGATGCTTTTTGCAGTAAGAGGAACAATCTTGGAAACAAGGAGAGAAGAAAAAAGGAGGCAGGAATTAGCGACTGACACTGGGGCTTGCAGAGCTGATTTGGAGACAAGGCGCAGTGATGAACTGCCAACATTAAGACCTGAATTCAGGGCCAAAGAGCAATGTTTTGGTGGTAAGTAGAGCCTGCCCCTTGCTCTGGTAGCAGAAGGATTTCCCTAGAACTACTTAAAGCAGTGGATTAGACAGGTCAGACAAAGGGATTTCCTTGAGCAGGGCTGCCAGCAGAAAGAAAACACTGCTTTGACAGTAGCAATGAATCCATTGAGTGAAGCTAAAAAAACCTAAGACAGGGTTCACACCAGACAGCAAGTTTGTGAATGGGTTGAGTGTCAATGGGGATTTCACAGAGCGAAGAAGGGAGCTTATCTAAAATTATACAAAGGAATCAGAGTTGGAGTTGTCGAATTGGAAGAGTACGCAATGGAAGAATTTTAAAAACTTGAAATTATTGTCAATCTCGGGCAATAGCAGAAGCATAATCGTGGCAAATACAAGCAATTGGTCAATTGAACAATTGAGTGGAGAGTATAACAAAGTGTGGAGCTGGACGAACACTGCAGGCCAGGCAGCATCAAAGGAACAGGAAAGCTGACGTTTTGAGTCGGGACCCTTCTTCAGAAAATTGAGTGCAGTGTATACCGTTTGGTCAATGTTACCTGTAGAAGTAATAGAGGTGAAAATAGCAATAGCATTTTTGAAATAGTTAGATGCCCCAAGGCACTTTGTCTTTTGGGAAAATCAGATACCTTTTGGGATTACCATGATTACAAAGATGTCAATAAATTGTAACATTAAGAAACACATGAGAAAAATTGATGCAAGTTAGTGCACCAGTAGAGGATTACATCAAATTCTGATGATTTTAATTCAAATCTAGCAAGGTGAGCAATGTTTCTGTAAGTAGGCACTAGAGAAAGGATGTGGAGTGTTATTTTACATGCACATTCTTATCGTGAAGATGTCAACTAAATGAGTTCCGAATCAGCTTAGGAACAGATTGGCAGAGAACAAGAAAAAAAAGTGGAATGGTGAACGATGTGTCCATTGCGACTCTTATCAGGTAACAGATGCCATTTGCATTGAAGAATCAAATGTTGCTGAAATAATCCTATTGGCAAGGAGTTTCTTCCTCCAGGTTATATTCCCTTTGAAATTAATTTGTGTTAATTAATTATATGATCTACCAATTAGCAACTTGTTTTTTTTCACTTATGGCTTCTTAATAGCATGTCAGCATGTCTGTAACTTCTGAAAATAGATTTCAACTAAACTCTTACTCAGTTTCACCAGAGCACCTGCCCCATTCTCTCAAGAGGTGATGCAAGCAGTTTTGTAACATTGTACAGCATCTAGAAGAACTGTGTGAACAAAATATAAACATACTAATTGGTCCAGCCACAAGGGTCAGTGAGTGTATTTTAAATATTTAAAACTGCAACATATAGTTAACTTTATAAACTGAAAGGTTTCAAAGGCTGAATTTACTAAACACTCAAAAAGGTTGGATGAGCTTTAGAAAAAAAAACAAAAGTTTCAAAGTGGCATACGAGATCAACCGCAAAGCAATCTGTTCCACAAAATCATGAGACTCCGCAACGTATCAGGAAATTGAGAAGCAAGTTAGTGTTTGCGACAATTTTATCAAAATAGATTCAGTAATAGCAGAGTGACAAACAGAATATTGTGTTCCACTAAATAGTTGTTCATCTTAATGCTAGGAAAGATGCCATAGAAATTCAAGTTCTATCTTTGTTTTTCTCACCTGCTCCAATACAGAAGACAGTTCAGTTTTGTCCTTTGGATTTGCTTTCTCTCTCTCCAACCACAGAAGCAGCTCAGGCTTCTTATAGGGCTTCAAAGCTAAAAGATGGATGAGGCGATCTTTAAGAGGTCTTTGGGTAACTGTACTGATACAGTTTTTCTTCATTCCAAAGCTTGGATTCATGGTAGGAGAGTGTTTTCGAAGTGGAATGCCATCTCCAGCAGGACTTACCGTTTGCTTTCGAAAATGGACTGGCTTTCGCACACCTAGGAGACAAAACTGGATTTTTCAAGGCTGTAAACAGGCCTTCTTGACATCAAAGGGGGAAGATAACAATGGCTAGGTGTAACAATAGGTTACTGACTCAACTCACTTACCACCAACAGTATCATACAACATTTACCATGTATACTTGCGTAAAAGCCAATATTTTACGCCAAATATCATCGGGTCAATTTTTACAACAGTATAGGTATGCTTGTCTTGGGTTACACTGAACAGGCAAGGTGATTGCTCATGATTAGAACGCTGAGATATTGCCGAAATAATTAAAATAGTTATCAACTCTTCATAAAATGTAGCTGAGGCTTATTTGATAAAATTTTCAAACACATTCTTTTGCTCACTATTCTTAACCATACACTGCTGCAAAGGACAAAAAACCTACAAAACAGCTCTAGTACATTTTACAAACATATTGTTCCTGTGCTACAGGTTTGGAGTGATAGGTCAGTGAGCTCAACTTCTACACACGCATTACACAAAAGTTCCAGACAACAATAACTCCTTAAATAAAAACCGAAAGAACTGTGGATGCTGCAAATCAGGAACAAAAACAGAAGTTGCTGGAAAAGCTCAGGAAAGTCTGGCAGCAGCTGTGAAGAAAAAAAAGTCAGAGTTAATGTTTCGGGTCTGCTGCGGAAGGGTCACCGGACCCGAAACGTTAACACTGACTTTTTTCTTCACCGATGCTGCCAGACCTACTGAGCTTTTCCACAACTTCTGATTTTGAACATTAACTCCTTTCTTAGAAAGAAAATAAATCAGCATTTATAATCTCGGCCACTAAGTCATCACGACGATTATTTGTGTACTTTCTATGACAACTAATTTTTTTTTTGTTGTTTTTACCCACGTTGAGAGGTATTTGATTGGTTTCACAGTTGCCCTTCTAAATGTAGTCCAAGTAATTAATGTAATGCTTTCTTTATTTTCAACTCTAAATACCCTCCAGTTCTGAAAGTTTTGGGGTTACCTCCTGAAAAACTAAGTTTGCCATGTACACAAAGTACATGGAAAATATACTTTGGTCAAAGCATCACACTTGCTAGATATTTTGGAAATTTCATGTATGATACAGTTTGAGCAAATTACATCCAATAGCCCAGTTCTCTCATAACCTGCAATTATTTCTGTTGCTCTAATTTATGCAGCAACTGCTCAGCAAATTAACTGGACAGCACTGCCAAAGCACACAGCATTTGCCAATAAGGAAAAAGTACAATCATAATTGTATTCTGTAAGTTGGACATAGATTATAAAGAGATTATTTTGTCACAGGTCTTCAGTTTCCAGAACAAAGCTGTACAAGCTCTGATGTGAAGGCTGAATAAATAAAATGCAATTAGTGCATATTTTATTCTATACATTTTAGTAACTAATTTATTGGGAAAGCCACTAACAGTGTTTCATTATGTGGAAATTCAGTTATTTTATCATGTACGTTTATAAATGTAATAGGAAATATTTAATCATAAAACGTGTATTGGTGGTCACAACAGGAATTTTTAAGAAATATGCTACAACTGAAATATTGTGATCAGGCACAATTTAGTTTTCCCCCAATTTGCCAAGTTAGAGTGTCAGCAACAAATCACAAGGGTATATTTCTGCAGGAAAGAAATTATTAGACCAGCTGAGTCTGTGGTTACAACAGGCACGTTTTGTTGAATTACGAATATAAACAGTTTCTTTGTATTTATTCACGGGAGGTGGACGTTGCTGGCTGGCCAGCATTTATTGCTTATTCATAGTTGCCCTCGAGAAGGTGGTAGTGAGCTGCCTTCTTGAACCATTGCAGTCCATGTGCTGTAGGTCAACCCACAAAGCCCTTAGGGAGAGATTTACACATGACTATTACACGTGTGTGGTTTCTATACCTTGACATGATGAGTCTGGTTTAATTTCTATAGTTGTTCGACTCCACGATTCCTTTTCTACTTGTGACACCCGTTCTCGAGTCATCTGGTAAGAGTCATCAGTGGCACAAACTGTGATTTTATCCTGAATACTCCCCAGGCAGTCAAGTTGATCTTTTTCGAAACTGGTTTAAATAAAAGCAAAACAAATTCAAGACTCAAAAGAATTTCCTTTGACATATTGACCACATGCAAAATATACTATTATGTTCATTCTGTAAGAAAACAAAAATTGATGCAATTTCTAATCTATTTTTGAAATAATAATTTGAAGACATGCATGCACACTGAACTATTAGAAAATAGAAATTTCTCAAACAGACATAACTGTATTTTAATCTTATACTAGACCTATGTCCCTTAAGACAGAGTGTTTAGGGTGAGGGAATGCAGAGCCTGGAGTTGGGCTGGATGGGGACAAGATCAACAGAGACATTCAGGATTGTTACTTAGATAGAAATTGGGTGTGTACAAGGGCAGGAGATTTTGGCTATAGGTAAATGATGAATATTTGAGGAGCTGGTGAAAATGGGCCAGCTTCCCATGTTTCCCAATCCCTAACAACATTCTGCACCATAATGCACGTTCTTGATTAGTAAGGGGATGAACAGTTTGGGGACAAGCAGGTGAATGGGGTTGAGAAGTTTATCAATCATGGCAATGCATGGAGTACAGTCGTTTGGAGGTCATGTTGTGACTGTACAGGACATTGGTTAGGCCACTTTTGGAGTACAGCATTCAATTTTGGTCTCCCTGCTAATAGGAAAGATATTGTGGAACTTGAAAAAGGGTTCAGAAAAGATTTACAAGGACTTTGCCAGGGTTGAAGGGTTTGAGCAAGGGTGAGAGGCTGAATAGGCTGGGGCTACTTTCCCTGGAGCGTTGGAGGCCAAGGGGTGATCCTATATAGACACTTACAAAATCATGAGGGGCATGGATAGGGTGAATAGTCAAGATCTTTCCCCCAGAATAGGGGAGTCCAAAACTAGAGTGCATAGGCTTAAGGTGAGATGGAGAAGATTTAGAAGGGACCTCAGGGGCAACCTTTTCACGCAGACGGTGGTGCATGTATGGAATAAGCTGTCAGAGGAAGTGGGGACGCTGGTACAATTGTGACATTTAAAAGGCATCTGGATGGGTATATGAATAGGAAGGGTTTAGAGGGATATGGGCCAAATGCTGGCAAATGGGACTAGATTAATTTAGGAAATCTGGTTGGCATGGACAAGTTGGATCAAAGGGGTTTGTTTCTTTGCTGTACACCTCTAAGATTCTATGATCATTCTTGTTCTCTGAAGTTCAATCTATAATAATTGCATATAAATGCTGCATCGACAGTATTCAACAGTGGAGACATGTGCCTTAAAGATATCCCTATCTATCTACAAAGTCATGGGAGCACCACTGCCAAATGCAGATCAACAATCCTTTAATCTAAACAAGAATTAATAAATTAGCCATTCTTTGTTAGAAAACCAGAAGTTAAAATTTTCTGCTGGCTTGTTGAAAAGAAAACACAAACCCATTAAATTGTGACCTACAGGAGCACAAGTATTCTCTCACTTTCCAAGCATTCATCACGTAGTGGGCCACAGTCCCCAACAATTAAAATATATGCACTTAAGCAGGCAGTCAGGTACATTAGCCAAGATGATAACCATTTGTTTTTTGCATGAATGTTAACTTCAAAATGGACAGTTATAGAATCTTAAGTGCTTCCTTTATTTCAGCCAAATACGATTATGCTTGGTCACCTGCGATGTTGAGTGAATGTATGAAAACTTTCAGTTAAAGTATGGAAATTTAGTGATCTAATAAGGTATGTTGGTTTCTTAAAAAAATGTGATTTGATAAAGGAGTCAGGATTTATGTATCATATCCTTCTCTTTGTATCTTGAAGGGCTCCATCTGCTCACGGCAATTACGAACAAACAAACTAGGAGGACTAGACCACTAGGTCCCATAAGCCTAGTCTGTTTAGAAACAATGGGCTCTGTTCCTTGCTGACACCATGGAGTTTTGATCAGGTAGTGGATCGGAGGCGATGGATGCTAATAAGTGAAGACAACATCTTTACAGCATTATCATTAGTGCAAAGATAGTTCAGCACAAATTGTAAGTGCTTATTTAGTGGCACCTATACACAAATTAAACAAATCCTTTCGCATAACACAATTTCAGTTTAATCCAACATGTGGAAAGTCCATTTCTAAAGCACTCTGTCACTTCCTCTTCTTGACAGCAGGAAATTATTAAAATTAGTAACTGAAAATGGACCCGAAACGAATCTTGCCAGCAATTTTGCCTTTTTTAAAAATAGGCTCAAGCATTGCATTGTGTGAGAATAATGGCGTCCTCAGCACAGTACTGGCTGAGCCAAAAGGTTTAAAAAGTACAGAAGATGTGATGCTATGCTCAGTGCTACATGAATTTAAAACTCCACCTGTGCCATAATAAATCTGTCTGCAATTGAAGTATTGAGACGAGCTATGAGTTGTATTTTAAAATTACTTCATCCTCAGAGTGGAGGTAAAGTTGGTAGAGCAGAGAACCCAGTTATCAAGGTCCTCATCGTATGGAGAATGAACTCTAAACCCCACTTTGCTCCAAGAAGCAAGTGCTTCTCATCTGATCAGAAGACCTCAATGTGAGAAATCAAGAAAATAATCTAAGAGACTGGGGAACTCTACAAATGGGAGATATCGCTCCCTCAACTTTTCTTATACACTCTTAAGCCAAAACCAGGCAATAGAGAAACACGACTGCTTTTGCGAAGAGGGATGTTTGAGGGACAACCCTAAAACTGTTGATTTTGCTAGTTACTTATTCATAGTGTTCATTATATTCAATTTGGTTTTTTTTTTTTTTACAAACATGGTGCTGCTCTTAGATTTTTATTTCCATCAAGTTCTCCGTCAAGTGAGAATAAATTCTTAAGTCTCAATTAGTCCAATTCAACAGAGACCAACTCAGAAAATTTCAGCTCCTCTGTAACTTTAACACTTATACCTTAACCCCACCCTCACTTACCTACACTGACTCAGCTTCATTCAATAACTCCTCCTAATGAATGCCCACCAACCCTATAACACCTGTCCTGCCTCCAGAATTCTTCAGCCCTTGGACTCAAGATTCTTGTGCATAATTTACTCCATTACTGAAGATCATACTTTAGACTCTCTAGGCTTATCATTACGGAATTCCCTTCTAAAATATCCACTGTCATGACATCTCCAAGATCTTCCTGAAAGCTCAATGCTTTGATCAAGCTTATGGTCGTCCATTAACACTTTTTTCGGCTAGTTATCCATTTTTGTCTGAATATACCCTCATTGAAAAGCCTTGGGAAGTTTTTTAGTTGTTAAGTGTCGCTATTATTGAACAAAAAAAAAAAAAGTCCTAGATCTTTCCCTGTAGTAGAGAAAAGATTTTCCTAATTACAATTAAGTCAATGAATCTTGGGTTTATACATTAATTTTGAATAAAGAATAAATCATCTGCCTATAGATTAAGGATTGACTAAAAGCTTACATTATCCTGTACACATTATTGCAATTAACACTGATGAAATCCAGTAATTATCAAAAATGTCACAGAGGGCATTGACGATGGTATGATACCAGGCCACAAAGTATCATATAAATGCCACAGCCACACACTGGTGAAGTTGCATATTCTATCAACAATTTTTCTACCCATTTGTTACAGAATTTTTACAGTTCAGAATGAGACCAGTCCGACCGTCAAAACCATGCCAGCTCTTTTTGGAGCTATCCAGTCAGTTCTATTCCCAGTAAGTGTATACTATAGTTTTACCAACATTCAAATTATTCTACGCAATTGACCTTCAAAAAGTTGCTAGTAGAAGCTAATTCAATGCTTTACAGCACTGCTGAACGGGCTAAAGAAAATTCCATGGGCCACCCTCCCATCTCCTGAGTCGTATGGCCTTCTGTCAGTGCGCTCATTGCAATTCACTGTCCATTCTATAACCGTTGCTTAGAAACTGGTTTCAATTGGCTCCTGGGACAGATTCTGCAGTCAGACACAAGGTCTATCAGGCTGCACATTGTGGAAATAACATTCTTGCTCTGATTTGTGAGGAAACAGATAAAAATTAAGGAATTGTATTACTCGATGCAAAGGAAATGGACTACTTTTAGAAGGGAATCCAAGTGTGTCCAAAATAAACACTTGCCTAGAACGCTAAAGAAAATCAGGACGAGAGAATAAATTTAGTATTTTCTTCTAAACCCAAAATGAGAGCTTAATATGCGAAGGGATCCAAAAGGAATGTAACAGAAGCTGTATTTCCACACAATTCAAACTTCCAGGCATAGATATCAATATAGTGGCAGAACACTAAGTGGAACAAGTATGCAGCACTTACGTAGGTGGAAATTTACAGCACAAGTATTCAATGCTATAAAAAGACAAGCCCGTGTCATTAGAGAAAAACTAGTGTGAAATCAAATAAAAATAATTAGAAACTTCTTTTAAAAAAATCTTTGAAGTGCTCTTGATTTGCTTTTCATTTTGAATGACCACATAGCTGATGTGTGGTTTTTATGGAATTAAATAACAAACCATTGTTGAAAGCAACAATCTTGTCATAGAAACATAAAAAATAGGCATAAGAATAGGCTATTCAGCCTTTCCAGCCTGCTCCACCATTTAATTGTGCATACCTAAACAATTTTCCACATTGTTGGCTTGATGCCAGTGTGTAGCTGTACTGGGGGAGCTTGCCTAGGTGAGCGGCAAGTTATGGAGGATGGGGATATTTGTGGAGCCTCCTCCGCCAGTGAGTTGCTTAATTAATACAGTTTTTGACATTTTTATCCATGAATAACATCACGAGAACTTAACATGCCCTTTTGACATGTAGATAGTGAAGCAGATTAAAATACATTAACCAAGAACAACACAACACTTGTGAACTTGTTCACTTAGCTTCTTAAAAATTAAAAAACAAGGCAGAAAACTGAACAGTGGAAACTGAACAGAAACAAGGAACCACAACAGCTAGCAAACTCAAAAGGCTCTACAGTAATATCAGAAAAAAGTAAATAAAATTATTTTGAAGAGATTCATATTTTCATTAACATGTAAAATAAATGTTAATTGTTCATTCACTTGAATCTCATTTTCTAATTTTAAAACCTAGGAAAATCGACAAAAGAAAAACCTGTTATGAAGGCAATTCTAAGGGCAGCAGAATATTATTCTTGGCTGGGAAATAAGCTTCTGCAGTCAACACATGGTTAGTGGGGGAATAGCCTGCCACTCGATTTCCCTAGAACATTTTCCAGAGGTGGTTCAATTCTAGCAGTGAATAAGGAAGATTGTATATTTAAACAAAATAGCTTTTATACTAAGATAAATTTAGCACGCCATTAACACAAAAGTGGCAGATCTGGTAGCAAATTATGAAAGACATAAGACGCTTTCACTGCGTTCAGAGTTAAAAACAAAGTATGAGCAGAATTCATTCATAGAATTCCTGCCTCAGAGTCAGAAGGTCAATGATCTCAAACTCTATACCAGGACTCGAGTACAGTAATACAGGACTGAGAAGCAGCTATATTGTCACAGGTGACATCTTTTGGATAAAACATTAAACTGAGGCCTCTGTTGGGAGGTATGAAAGAGTAGGATCAACATCAAACCAATTTACCTAGTCAATTAGCTCGTAATGGGACTTTGCACAGTGTAATTTTCTTGGCAAAAATACTAGCCAAATCACTTCCCTTCCAAAGTAATACATTGACTGCGAAGCAATGGAGGACATGTGAAGGACGTAGAAAATGCCCCATAAAGCTCTTTTGTTCCAGTTTAAACAATTATTTATTTTGGAGAAAAAAAATATAAATTCTGACCAGAGACAATTTAATAAGGTTGAACTGTAATATACGAATATGCAAGGCTCTGGATATTATGCTTCTAATTATTTCGATTATTTCCTTCAAATCAGAAGCCATCAATGGAAATTTGCACAGTGGCAATTACACTAAGGATTCCCCCGATACACCACAAAAGCTTTATCTCCAAATAATAGTTAACCAAACTGGAGGAATCCACCAAAGAAATGCTTAATATTTGTGGAGGTTTTTGGAACATCATTCTTTATAGATACCCAGCATGGACTAAAATGAACTTTGGAGGACACACTCAGAAATGATAATCATAATTTCTTGCCTCAAAAATCCGCATGAAAACAACAGGCAAAATAAAAAGTGTAAGATCTTCATGTTCCAGATTTCACTGGGAAGAAAGAGGAAAACACCATGGAGGAGGAAGACACAATAAACAGTCAAAAACTGAGCAACAAGAACATAAAAGTAGTAAAAACAAACACAGTGAGCCTGCAAATCAAACCTAGAAGAACTTTCATCCTTTATAAAACAAGTTTTCAAAATACCAACAGGAATTTTCAGTTAATTGGCACTTACTCAAGTGATTTGTCTTAGATCAATACATAAAATGTACAGGCTTGACAATAGTGGCACTTAAAACCATGCCTTTGACAGCTATGCATTTTTTTTTTACCTTGAAACATACTGGTGTATGCAGTCAAAACTTGCTTGCGGCTTGTCCTTGCTGTCGGTTGACAAGTAGAATGAAAAACATCGCACACCATCATGGCAGTCTGATTTAGGAGCAGGAATTTTGATGTACTGCTATAGAAAATGAGACATGCTTCAATGACATAAAATTTTTGTAAAACAATACAGCATACTTTACAGTTACAAATTATAAATATGTAAATGGAAAACCATTGCTCAATTCTGAAAGATGGCTTAATGTTTGAAATGTGGAATTGTACTGCACAAAAGGCAGCCATTCTGCCTACCATTCATGTACTGGCTCTTCTAAAAGTGTTACCAAGTCAATCGCAAACCCATACCCTTTTCCCATAGTTCTGCAATTTTTTTTTCCTTTCAAGTATTTTTTTAAACTCCCATCTGAAACTTACTTTTGAAACTGTTTATATCACCTTTCAGGCACTCTATTCCTCATCACAACAACTGGCTATGTACAAAAATTCTCACTTTTGCTCTAGAAATAAATTTAAATAAGCTTATGCAAAAGGTTCACCGATACGTGTGATAGACAAAAAAATTTCTAGTGTTTTACAGTTGCGTTGGCAAACTAGAAACTCCAAACATAATGGAACTACCAAGCTGACTGTCAGGCTAATGTTAGTTCTGACAGTTAAGGTTCGTTTGTACAGTTAAGCCTGCAGCACTGTAGAAAAGAAGGTTTCGCTGGAGTTCTGAACAGAGGTCTATATCTCTAATATAGTAAGGTAAAACTTGTTACTGTAAATATATAGACTGTACAAAACTTGTAGTACTTGGTATGAAACACCACATAATAGATACAGTTAATGTGAGTGGTATTGCTAACCTCAGCTTAATTTTGATGGCACAATTAAGGAGGCAATTATGATCTAAACAAATCAGAATACTGAGCAAGTAGCTAGTCTGTATACATTCTGAGCCATAATGACAAGACCATAGTTCCAGAAGCACCTTACAAAACAATTTGGTTCTTGTTCATTGTTTGTTGTTATTGATAACTATTAAGCAAGGTTAGCTAAATTAGCAAAATAGCTGAACTGATTTACCATAATTATAACTTTGGGCAGAAATGTCTTCAAATCTCCACACACCTGTTAACATGCTAGAATCTCTTGAACCAAGTCTTCATAAATCATAACCGGAATTAGCCAACTTCAACAGCTTTGATTCACAAATCGCAATGTTTGTATTTTAAATGTTTGAGCACAATTATTTTTAATCACTTGAATGAACATGATTATTTTGCATTCCAATCTATATTTATTGTATGTCACACAGTTCAGCACACGTAGCAGTTACACAGATCTTGGTGAACTTTCCATAATGCTATGCCTTCATTTGCCCTGTGAAGATTAAAACACAAGTACAGTATTAGTTAAGTCCTAAAAAAATTTGGAATTGGGCTTGCTCACAAAGAAAACCAGAATTGCCCTTTGCCTGGTCTCAGGCTAAATTGAACAAACAGCTGTTCCAAACTGGGGGTATTTTTTTAAAAAAAAAGTGTTAGACCCAAAAGATGCTGTGTCTTTTTCATCAATAGTTATCAACATAAGTTTTGAATATGTAATTTGTCACCTGCTCTCAGAAACTCAAGCTTCTATCTATACTGCACAACTTAACCAAATTTTTAAAAATTAACTACTCAGGTACAAGATATTTTCTATACTCTACCTTTCCCACACTTTATGGTGATTTATGTGCACTTGATAAAGTTGAGAAGTTCCTCAATCTACTAGCAACATTAAGTGACTCTCAACATTTTCTATTCTCGCGTTGAGGTGTAACTGTTAGCTGTTTCAAACAGTAAATAGTAAACTTGAGACTTGTAAGACCATAAGATGAAACAACTGAAGCAGTTCATTCAGCCCATTGAGTCTCCTCCACCACTCAATGAGATCATGGCTGATCTGGTAATCGTCAACTCAACTTTCCTGCCCTTTCCCCCTAATCCTTGCTTTTCTTACTGATTGAAAATCTGCCTATCTTGACCTTGAATATCCTTAACGATCCAGCCTCTGCAGTGAAGAATTCCACAAGAAATTCCACGTTACCTCTGCCTTAGAAGGGTGACCCCTTAGTCGAAGAATTTGCCTTCTGCTCCTTAATTTTCCCCACAAGTGGAAGCAACCTTTCCACACCTAACCTGTCATGTCCCCTAAAAATCTTGTATGTTTTACTAAAGGTTCTCACTCGTTCTTCTAAACTTCAATGAATACAGATCCAACCTATTCAAAAACTTTTCTCATAAGATAGACCCTCCAATCCTGGAATCAGCCTAATGAAACTTCTCTGGACTGCCTCCAATGCTACATCTTGCCTTAGATGAGGGACCCAATTTTGTTCACAGCATTCCAGCTCTCATTTGACAAGTACCTTGTATAGTTTTAGTAAGACTGCCCTAATATTTGTACACCATTCACTTCGATATAAAGGACAACATTCCATTTAGCTTCCCTATTGCCTGTTGACTTAGGCTAGCATTTTATGATTTATTAATGGGAACTCCCAACTTCCTCTGTGTTGTAACTTTTTGCAGTCTTTCTCCATTTAAATACTATTAAGCACCTCTATTCTTCCTACCAAAACACACAACCTCACACGTTTGACATTCTGTTCCATCTACCAAATTTTTGCCCACTTGCTTAACCTGTCTATATCCTGTTGTCATGCTCACCACTCACGTTTCCACTATTTTGTATCATCTGCAAACTTGGACTTACATTGACTTGACTTACATTCATATTGTAAATAACTGTGCCACCCCAACCCAGCACGGATCCCTGTGACACTCCACTAGATAGAGGCTGCTATCCTGGAATTATTCCTCTTATCCCATTTCGGTGTCTTCTGTTAATTAACCAATATAATATCGATGCAACTATATCACTTCCAACATGAAGGGCTTTTATCTTATTAAGTAGTCTAACAGATATCGCCTCAAAGATTTCCTGAAAATCCAAATATATTACATCTGCTACTTCCCCTTTATCGTTGCTGCTTGTTACCTCAAATTTTCAATAAATTTGTGAGGCACAATTTTTCCCTTTGTGAATCCATGCTGACTCTGGTTGGTCATATTATGCATTTCTAAATGCTCTGTTATTGCATCCTTTGTAACAGACTCTAACATTTTTCCAATAACAGATATTAAACTAAACTAACTTTTTTCTCCTGTCTTCTTAACTATTTAAATAGAGACGTTACATTGGGAGCTTTCAATCATGTGAGATTTTTCCAACACTTCATGGAAGATTAGGACTTGTGCATCCATTATATCTGTAGCTACTTCTTTTAATATCCTAGGTACCGGAACAGACAATAGTAGAAACAGCCCTGTTGACCCTGCAAATTCCTCCTTACTAACATTTGGGAGCTAGTGCCAAAACTGGGAGAGCTGTCTCTCACGGACTAGTCAAGCAACAGCCTGACATTGTCTGTCAGGTGTGATTCCGTGGTAAGACTATGTCCCAGATACCACCATCCCTGGATGTGTCAGGAGAGACCCAGCACAGGTGGCAGCTAAGTGAAATACAGCCGTGCGGGAGTTGCCCTGGAAGTTCTTAACGTTGACTCGGATCCCATGAAGTCTCAGGACTTCAGATTAAACACGGGCAGGAAAACATCCTGCTGATTACCACGTACTGTCCTCCCTCAGCTGCTAGGTGGTGAGGGAATCAAGAGGGAAAAACATATTTGACCTCATCCTTACAAATCTGCCAGCTGCAGACGCATCCTGTACGTGACAGTATTGGTAAGAGCAACGACTGCACACAGTCTTTGTGGGGACGAATCCCAGCTTCATACTGAGAATAACTTCCATCTTGTTGCGTGGCACTATCAGCATGCTAAATGAGATGGACTTCAAACAGATCTGGCAACTCAAGACTAGGCATCATGAGGTGCAGCGGGCCATCAATGGCAGTAGATTTGTACTCCAGAACAATCTGTAAACCTCATGGCCCGGCATATCCCCCATTCAACCATCAACAAGCCAGGGGATCAACCCTGGTTCAATCGAGACTGCAGGAGGGCATGCCAGGAGCAGCACCAGACATACCTGAACATGACAGGTCAACCTGGTGAAGCCACAAAACAGAACTACTTGCATGCCAAACAGCAAAAGCAGCAAGTGATAGACAGAGATAAGCAATCCCTCAACCAACAGATCAGATCTAAGCTCTGCAAGTCCTGCCACATCCAGTTGGGAATGGTGGTGGACAATTAAACAACTCATTGGAGGAGGAGGCTCCACAAATATCCCCATCCTTAACGATGGAAGAGCCCAGCACACAGTGCAAAAGACAAGGCTGAACAGTTGGAGACAATGGATCCTGCAAAGGCTATGGGCCCTAACAACATTCCAGCAATAGCACTGAAGACTTGTGCTCCAGAACTTGCCACTCCCCTAGCCAAGTTGTTCCAGTTTAACACTGGCATCTACCTGATATGTGGAAAATTGCCCAAATATGTCTTGTATATAAAAAGCAAGACAAATCCAACCCAGCGAATTACTGCTCCATCAGTCTACTCTTGTTTATCAATAAAATGATGGAAGGTGTCATCAACATTGCTGTCAAGCAACACCTGCTCAGGTGATGCCCAGTTTGGGTTCCGCCAAGACCACTCAGCTCCTCACCTCATTACAGCCTCGGTTCAAGCATGGGCAAAACAGCTGAATTCTAGAGGTGAATTAACAGCGACAGCCCTTGACATCAAGGCTGCATTCTACCGAGTGTGGCATCGAGGAGCCCTTACAAAACCAGAATCATCGGGAATGCGGGGAAAACTCTCCGGTGGTTAGAATCATACCTGACACATCGAAAGATGTATGCAGTTGTTGGACGTCAATATCTCAGCTGTCCTCGGCCAAACAATCTTCAGCTGCTTCATCAATGACCTTTCCTCTATCAGAAGTGGGGACGTTCGTACATAACTCCACAATGTTCAGCACCATTCATGACTCCTCAGGTACTGAAGCAGTCCATGTACAAATGCAACAAGATCTGGACAATATCCAGGTTTGGGCTGACAAATGACAAGTAACATTCGCACCACACAAATGCCAGACTGTGACCATCACCACTAAGAGACAAATCTAACCACTGCCCCTTGACAGTCAATGGTGTTACCATAAATGAACCCCCCACTGTCAACATTCTGGGGGTTATCATTGAGTTTCTGGTCAATCACATAAACAGTGGCTACAAGAGCAGGTCAGAAGCTAGAAATATTGAGGCGAGTAATACACCTCCTGACTCCCCAAAGTCTATCCACCATCTACAAGGCACAAGTCAGGAGTGTGATGGAATACCCACCACTTGCCTGGATGAGTGTATCGCCAACACTCAAGAAGCTGGACACCATTCAAGACAAAGCAGGCACTCGATCCGCACTATATCCAAAGGCAGCCATACGCTCCACTGACGCTCAGTCGTACACACTGCTGCTATCTACAAGATGCACTGCAGAAATTCAAAAGATCCTCAAACCCATGATCACTTCCCCCTAGAAGGGGAAGGGCAGCGGACATACGGGAACACCACCCCCTGAAAGTTCCCCTCCAAGCCACTCACCATCCTGACTTGGAAATATATCACCATTCCTTCAAAATCCTGGAATTCCCTCTTTAATGGCTTGGTGGGTCAATCCACAACAGGTGGACTGCAGCAGTTCAAGAAAGCAGCTCACCATCATCTTCTCAAGGGCAATTAGGGACAGCCAATAAATACTGGTCAGCCAGCAATGCCAAGATCCCACAAATGAATGAATTTAAAAAAAAAAATCCTGGGGATTTCGATAGTCTTCAGTCCCATTACACAAACAGAAGTTGCTGGAAAAGCTCAGCGGGTCTAGTAGCATCTGTAAAGAAAAAAAACCAGAGTTAATGTTTTGGGTCTGGTGACCGTTCCTCAGAACTGGGAAACCAGTTCTCCTTCATTTATTCATTCATGGAATGAGGGCATCAGTGGCTAGGCAGCATTTATTGTCCAGCCCAGAGGGCTGTGAAGAGTCAACCACATTGCTGCAGGTCTGAAGTCACATGTGCGCAGCCAGGTAAGGATGGCAGATTCCTCCCCTAAGGTCCCTAAGGAATTAGTGAATCAGATGGGTTTTTCCGACAATTGACAATGGATTCACGGTCATCATTAGATTCTTAATTCTAGATATCTGTTGAATTCAAATTCTACCATCTGCCACGGCAGGATTCGAACCCAAGTCCCCAGAACATTATCTGGGCACCTAGATTAACTGTCCAGCAATAATACCACTAAGCCATTGCCTCCCATATCATCTGAGGAAGGGTCACTGGACCAGAAACGTTAAAAGTTAACGGTTTTCTTCACAGATGCTGCCAGACCTACTGAGCTCTTTCAGCAACTTCTGGTTTTGTTCCTGATTTACAGCATCCGCAGCTTCTTCGGTTTTTATTCAGTCCCATTAACTTCCCGAGCATTTATTTTCTACTGATCATTATTGTATTTTTTTCACCTCTTTGTTTTGCCCTATGTTATTTAGTAATTTTGGAATGCTATTAGTATCTTCTACTACGAAGATGGATGCAAAGTATTTGTTCAACTCCTCTACCATTTCCTCGTTCCCCATCATTTCTCCAGCCTCGTTCTCTAAGGATCGTACATTAGTTTTGACCTCTAACTTAGCTGTTGTATATTTGAAGAAGCTAATATGACTTACAACAGTGGAGACAGTGGCATATTGGTAATGTCACTGGACAAATAATTCAGGAACCCAAAATAATGTTCTGGGGACATGAGTTTGAATCCTACTTGACAAGTGGTGAAATGTGCTTCAATAAAATCTGGAAATTTAGAAAAGCTAGCCTAATGGCAACCACTGTTGATTGTTGTAAAAACCCTAGCGGTCCACTAATGTCCTTCAGAGGAGGAACTGTGCTATCCTTATCCAGTTAGGATTACACGTAACACCAGATCCACCGCAATGTAGTTGACTCAAGTGCCCTTTGGGATAGGCAATAAAAGTTGGCCCATCTGATGATGCCACATTCCAAGATGAAAACAAAATTTTGGCCTCAGAAGTTTATCTTCTCCATCTATTATTTTTTGGTCATCTTTTGTTGGTTTGCTAGCTTACCACAAAGCTTTGCCACAGTGCATGAATTTTCTTTCGATCTGATGCCAGCCTCATATTTCCCTAGTTTTCCTGGTTAACCATGGCTGGCTTATTCCATCCGAGAATCCTTTCTCATTGGGATATGTTTTTACTGTGAGCCAAGAACTATTTTCTTAAATGTCTGCCATTTTTCTTCAACTGTCTTTGCTGCTAAACGCCTCTCCCAGTCCCCTCTCATCAGATCTGTCCTCAATAATTACTTACTTAAGCTTAGCACAGTTGTTTCGGATTCAAGTTTCTTCTTCTCAAACTCACCGTTTCCTAGGGTATCTTTTACTCTGACATCATTTATTAAACCTGCCTCCTTACACACCATAATCTAAAATAGCCTGATCTCTACTTGGATCCACAAATTATTCTATGAAACTTTCCCAAACACACACTATGAATTCTACCTTGTGGCTACATCTGTCAATTTATCTCAATTTACAAGGTTAAACCCATCCATGAATAATGTCCTGCCTTTTTAATATGTCCTCATTATCTTCTGATTTATGGTTCAATCCAACCAAATAGCTACAGATAGGGGACTTACAAGCTGCTCCTACCAGTAGCCTCTTCCCCCTTTTATTTCTTACCTCCATCCATATGGATTCTACATCTTCTGATCCAAGATCATTTCTTGCTTTGGTACTTAATCCATCCAGGCTAACAATGCTACTCCATCACCTTTTCCTTCCTATCTGTCCTTTCATAAATAGCAAGCTAGTTTAACCAAGTAACTCTTTTTTTCCTTAATGAACCTTTAAAGTTATTTGATTGTGTCCAAATATCTAATTGTCCTAGTTGATTTGGAAAATTGAAAGACATATTTTGCCACGGCAACTAAAGCCAAAATCTTTACAAGCCTGACCTCTACGGTGGGTGCACATATTTCCAGCAAGGGAGAGTAAGGGGAGCAAATTGCTCTTTGTACGCATATTCTCTTAAATGGACAAGGACAATCTGAGTCAAGACGAGACTTTGGTAGCAGCAATGAATTAATCTCTGTAAAACATGTCTGGGTTTATACCTAAGCATTTCTAAAGTAAATTGTAAATAGGAAAGAAAGCAGCCTTTTCAAAAAAAGTTACCCTATGGTCCCAGAGGCAAAATCTCAAAATATCCACGTAATTTTCAGTTATTATACTGCTTTCAACTAATAGTCTGCAGGTTGAAAACTTCAAAACAATGGTTTCTTAAACAGCATGCAAAAGTACTGAATGGAATATGTTACTTGTCCAATTTTTGTAACTCATTTCAGAAATAGCTTAAAGGTTTTATTCCATGTTTATCATGAGAGTATATATGCACAATTTCATTTGGACATTCATACTCAAATCAGAAGATCCAAGTAAGTCCTATGAAACTAGACCCACCCTAGGGGACTAATTTCACGTCAATATAAACTGGAAAAGTACTTAATGCCAAATCTATTTTCTCCTACACTGAACATCACAAATTAACTGCTCAATGCACACGATGTGGTTTCTAAATATTGACAACTTCTAGCCTAAAGCCAATTAAGAGACCCGAAACGTTGACTTTCCTGCTCCTCTGATGCCATCTGACCTATCTTTGGCCAGCTCCATGTTTATCGATTCTGGCATCTGCAATCCTTACTATCTCCTAGTCAAAATACTATTGATGTTTGAAATCTGAAATAACAGGGGGAAGTGCTGGAAATACTTAGAAGGTCTGGCAGAACTTGAGGAGGGGGAGAGTTAATATTGCAGGTCACTCAACAGATGCAGTCAGACCGGCTGAGAATTTCAAACAAATTTTTAAAAATAATAGTCTAAAGTACACAGAACTTAAATGCATACGACTTCTCAGAAGTGTCAGATGTAAAAAATAAATAAACCCAGCACAGAAAGGACAGGTAGAGTTGGTGACAAGGTCAAAAGATAGTATGGTGGAGAGGGGGCATAATCGTGCTGGTTGGAAGAACAGCCACCAATGGAACAGTGAAGCTACTGAGAAACAAACAGATCAGTGTCAGAAGAGAAAAGTGCAAGTAGGGGTGCAGAGCTGAAGTCAGTCACTAGGTAGGGCAGGCTGGGGCTCTGAAAGCATTTGAAAGTAGCAGCAAGCACCGGGTCGTCAGTTCAGCAAATTTTAAAAATTAATTTCTTGCTGACTGGCTGCTTGAAGTTTCCAGTTAATATTAACGAGCAGGATTGCTCTGTTGGGTGTTAGCTGCTATCAGTGGAAGCAATAACTGGGTGCCTCAGCTTCTTCGCTGTGTCCAGAGGAAGAGAAGAAACAGCCACAGTTCCAGATATGTGTTACACAGGAGAACAGGAGACAACAGGCATGGTTTAACTTAAGGGACATCATGCCTTAGACAAGGTGAGGTGAAGAAAGTGAGACCGTTGTGGTAACCTCAGCTGGTGTGGAAGTGAATCCGCACTAATGGGTGGTGTCACTCTACATTGCAAGTCAGTCATCTGGCCAATTGAGCTAACTGACACTCCCCCAAACCCCAACCTATCCCCCCCCCCCACCCCATATACACACACAGAAACCAATTTACACAAACGTTAACAAGACCCCACATTAGGTAAAGACTAACAACCTGGTTGTTGTTTTAGGTTCACACACATCAGAGTGGCCACGTGAGCAATGCACCAAAGTGTTTTGTTTGAAAAGCCCATCTTAGCATAGTGCCTCCTGGAGGAAAAGAAATTGTGTAGTCAGGGGCTGAAGTGTATATATTAGAACATTTGTCCTGAGAAAAAGTACTCAAATGAATTCGCTATTGATGCCAATCCTCCTCCTTCAGTCTTTGTTTTCACTACCTCCAAGGTACAGATACTTGACTGTTCAACTTTGTCCATGGTAACGTACAAGGGATTTTCACAACCCACACAACGCAATACTTTGCACTATCAAAAGATTTTCCACTGATGATAATTCCACAAGTATCTTTCACATCTGCACCATACTACTACATTATGAAAATTCACAAATTGCAAACACATTCTTTTTCTACATTTATGAAATACAGATCCATTTTCTAAAAGATCATGCTCTCTAACTTGCAAGGAATTTTCAGTCTATGTTAAAAATCAGGATCTTGCAAGCCCAAGGGATAACAGTGACTTCAATTTATTGAAAATGTTTGAACAATGAGCTGACTAAAAACAAAATCCACTAGAAGTTTTTTTTTAAAAAAGTTGGATTGGCATTTTAGTGGCAATATTATAAAATGCTTTTCAGTCCTTTTTTGAAGGCACAAGAACTTGAGTACCTTTGTTCTTGTTGTTACAGCATGTGTTGTGTTCTGTTTCTGCGTGTCAGGTACAATATCACACCTCCAGGCGACCGACTTGCATGACTGGTTGCTGTTATCAGCACAATTCCCTAGACAGACCTTTTCTTTAAATAGCTTCTGAAAGTACACCCATGGGCTTTTTGTTAAACAGATTAAGTGAATTATAATTCCATCATAGAGGGTTTTAAACCTATTCAAATTAATAAGTAAACACGATGCCACAATTTGGACTGCGATAATTACTGTGCTTCTGGGACACTTTGATCTTCCTTTTTAAGCTTTTTGCTGAAGTTCTGTAAAAAGTACAGTGATTTTATTCTTGGCCTCATGTTAAAATAAAAAAATGTTGCTTCACCAAAGGTTCAGCTGATTAAGTTTGTGAACAGCTGAGCCACACAGATCAGGGAGGTCCCAGATTCCCTGCTTGTGTTCAGCTACCTGATCATAGCCATTATCAGAGAGATCTTTATTTTCTTCAGAGACATGAAGAGTAAATAAATTACATAGTGTATTTGGTGCACATACACCCACAAAGCCATTAGGGAAAAACTTCTAAGATCTTGGCCCAGTGGTACTGCCTAGTCTTTCACTTGTCTTTTGCACTTCGTCGCCTGTATGGAAGGAACACCACCACTTGAGATTACTCCCCACGTAGTTCTTCCTTGACTACTTTTCTTCCAGTCTGTGGTGGACATGCCACAGTTCCTGAGGGTTGCCTTCAAGGAGTCCTAAATCCTTCATCTTGGCCTAACTCATGTTGTATTTGAGCTTGAGCTATGAATACATGACTGTTTTAGAGATTTTGTCAGTCATACCTACAAAATGCCCAAAGCCTTCTGGGCTGGGCTGTGATGAGTGTTTCAGTTCTGGACATTTCTGCTCCTTGGTGCACTTCATTTTTGCGCACTCTTTCACCCCATTTAATTCCCATTATGTTCTGAATGTATCTCATGTCTAACCTCATGTATTTAACACAGTGATAGCATCCGTGTTTCTTTGGCATACAGCACAGTCTGTATTATTATAGCTTGGAACATAACAGGCTTTGAGTTTTTTTTCTTCCACAGTACCATGCACAAATGAGAAAATTCTGTGCTTGCTGTGTCAATTCTATTTGCTAGTTTGTGTCAAAAGATATTTCTGGAGATTGTACTTTTGAGATAGCTGGAGTTACTTCCAGGCTTCAGGGTTGTCACTGATAGGCACAGGAGGCAGGGCAGAGTCAGAATTTGATTGTGGCTGGTGGAGTATCTTTGCCTTCCTTACACTGATGGTGAGCCCACGACCATCAGCCACTATTGAAGAACAGTCCAAGATCCTTCATAGATCCTGCTCACTGCATGAGACAAGGACAGAGTTATCGGCAAAGAGAAATACCTAGATAATCTTATTTGAGGAATACAGTTGTCTCAGGTGGAAGAGATCGCCATCTGTTCGGAATTGGATGCATATTTCAAAGTTTCCATGAAATGTCCCAGAAAGTTTGACTGCATTGAGCGAAGAATACAGGGCCCATGACATATTACTGATTCACATAGCAAAACGGTCAGTGCATTCAAAGATTTTAAGAAGATTTGCAGCTCAGGTTGTGGATGAGGCTGAAGACTTGCTCACTGAGCTGGTATTCTCTCCAGCTTGTTATTCATATGCCTCGGTTTGCTGGGGTGGCTGGCATCACTTCCGGCTCAGTTTCAGTGGTTTGTCTATCTTGGTGGCTAGTTGGTATTCGTTCTAACGGACATAAAAAAGGAGACAAATTTGACTGGGACAACACAACCATTATAGCACAAGTCAAACAGAGACATGCCAGAGAATTTCTGAAGGCCTGGCATTCCAACCAGAACTCCATCAACAAATACTTTGAACTGGACCCCATATACAAACCACTGAACACCAACCCTTCACTGGAGGCACACTGACAATGTTACCTAGTAAGGTGACGAAGTGTCTGCAATCAAACACACTGGCTCGGCAAGCAGGTCAGTGTATTCACTTTAACTAGAGAATCCGGCTGTCATTTTATCGTGAAACTGTTGTATCAGATTCACAGCTCCCTCAGGACATCCAGGTTTGTATAAGAATCTTCACAAGGCCTAATTTACTCTGTAAAAAGGCCTTCATCCATCCAAGCAAAGACATGGTAAAAGTTCCATCTTTTTGAAGCATTTTTCTTGTATTTCCTGAAGAATGAAGTCATGTCGCAGTGACTCTCCCTTTCCTGAACCCAGTTAGATTTTCTGACAGTAGATGTTACGCTACGTAGTTGATCAGTCTGTCGAGTAGAACTTTTTGCTCTAATCTTACCAGCTATTACAAGCTGTGAGAGTGCGCTGCTCATCATACACAGCTATGTCTTTTCCCTTTGTCCAACTGAACAATAGCGGTACACCTAAGCTCCTGAGGAATTATTTGTTGATTCTATACACACAAGTAGTCTAGCTGGGTACATCAAAATAGTAAATTTCTTCAGGGATCCTGTCAGAGGCTGGGACTTTCCTTCATGGTGAGGATCTTGTAGTTTTATCATTTCTCCATAACAGATTTTCTTTGTCTAGGTTTTCACATGTGGGCCAGTCTAAAAGCTGGTCTGTAGCTAACCAATTCACAGTGGATGATTAAGTACATCCCTACAATGTTCCGCCCAGCACTCTCTGATAACTGACCTGTCCATCAGGAGAGATTTTCCTATCAGCACCAAGAACAGGAGGGTAGCTATTTCAAGGAGGGTCATACACAGCCTTTAGCATGACACATGGCATTTTTGTAAAACTGTGATCAGCATAGACTTGAAGATCTATAACCTGTTTGATCCACTGCTTGTCTTGTATCCTAAACTGCTTTGGCATAAGTCCCTGCTCTTCACCTGGAGTGACTTAACAGGCAGCAGCTGTCTTCTTGTTTTCCAGTCATGCCATATTTTTCTCCTTAATTCTGTTCCTTAATTTGATCAAGTTTCAAATTGATCTAATCTCAGTGTTTTCTTGCGTGTTTCCAGGACAGCACTGGTAGTTTCCAGAACCATTATTTGGATATTAACCATGCTAGTTCAATATCATTGAGCTTCCTTTAGAAGACACATAGCTGATTCTCAGATCCAAGCCAGAACTATTCACCACTCCCTGCGATGCCAGTTTCTGTATCTCAAATTTCGTGTGTGTTTGGTGCATATTGGTCGTCCTTGTGGTGAAATAACAAATTTCATTTCAGAGTGTGGCCCTGGTGATCATAATATCTTTTTACTGTTCTGCCAGGGTGACAAAGCCAACCTGGTGCAAGTGTTTGGATTACAGGTGCACCCAACTGTTTTTGTACTTTGCCCTTTGTTGAAAGATGTGAGTGATTGACATATTCCAGTGGATTCAAAGACCCAGAAGCATGCAATTGCTGTTGCATTTATTCACACAGTGATTCCCCAGGTCCAATTCAAGTCTGCTTTTCAGTTCCTACCTTTGCATTGCTTAAGTCACCAATGAGATTGTCCTCCTAAGGCGTATTTGCAATACTCACCGATCCTCCTAAATGCTGGTATTAATTATTTACATAACTCATCCTTGTTGGGCATTTTGCATGTTGGGCAGATTGTTGCATACTTGTTGTTCATGAGAAGTAACAGTAGAGTCCTTAGATGATTATTTATGACCCTGGGGAGAGCATCTAGACTTTTTGTGATGCTAGACTTAATAGTAATTCTGCACCGGTGTTAGGAGTTATTGTCTTTATTCTATAGAATCCACATCTTCCAAAAGTTAAGTGAAGTTCCTGCTTCTTTATTGTTGTCTCACTCAAACTATATCAGAGTTTGTGGATGAATATTAAAGGAGTGCATTTTAGGTATCAGAACAAGAACCTGGATGGGGTATCCCAATTGTTCCAGTTTCCAACAGGATACCCCAAATTCTTAAACTCTCAGGTGAAGAGAAATGAACTGGTTCCCCTTCTTTATTCACTCACGCCCTTGTCAGGCTGCAACAAGGTTTATTTAAACAGAATTGCTTCCCTTGTAGGCACCTAGCCCTCAGATGCAAATGAACTCCTGTTTTAAGAGGAGCCAATATAACCAGGCTTTCTTCTTCTTCATCTTCAATTAAGAAAATAATGAATTTAATAATTACTAAACAGAATAAAGTATACAATTATATGGAACACACTGGTTAGAAATAAGAAGTAAATCCGAAAGGATTTTAAAAAAAGTGCTTGAGTTTCTGATTTGTTCATAGAGAGCAGATAGTTAAACACTGGCTGTAGAAGTGGACACTACTGGTAGAATTGACATTGGTAGTAAACAGTCAGTTTCATGAACCACAGTTTTGCAGATTAGTTGAGATCTGGTAGTTCTGGTGTCTTTTCTTCCCCCCCCTTTTTTTTTGAAGAATGTACAAGGGTAGGGATTTAAATCACCGTCCAGTATAATTAAGGTATTATATTCTTTCCCCCTCTACACAGCAACTTTAGCCTGTATTAGTCCACTTAAAAAAAAACACACATTTTGGAATGACAAGTTAAAAATGCTCACAGTACATTGGGATTCTGACCAGGTGTTGTAATATAGGATACAAGAGGATGACTGTGAGGGAGTCAGTAAAGTATGCACGCAAAATACTCCTGCACTTGTGGTGCTACTGGCTATCCCTACTCTCCACGCTTTACACATCTGTTCCCAATGGCTTGATAAGTCAAGATGAGTACAGATATGGTCAACTTGCAGCACCTTCTGTGCCTGTGATGTTTATAGCTGTCCACACAGCTATGTTGACAGTATGGAAAAACCAGCTCCAAAACCAGCTTTATTTTGTGCACTTGTAAAATCAGAGCGGTGAGAGAGGCAAGTCTCTTAGCGAATATTAGCTGCGTGTTAGCCTCACAGCTTGGCTTGCAAACTGACAGATATGGCCGTGTGTCCAGGGCTACTGGAGCCATAGGTGGGAGCTGAGAGTCAAAGACGAGGTACAGTCAGCCAGTTAGCTATGAAGTAGGATCATAGAGACTCCTACC
>JAHRHZ010000048.1:8732032-8762008 GCA_024137785.1 Ginglymostoma cirratum | reverse complement strand
GAGTTTACCACTTAGGTAGGAGTCTCTATGATCCTACTTCATAGCTACCTGGCTGACTGTACCTCGCCTTTGACTCTCAGCTACCACCTATGGCTCCACTACCTCAGCTGAGGTTCTATTCCAAGTGATATGACACTCCCAATCAAGCATAGTTATGCACATTTGCAGCATCCTCATAAATCCTGTTAAGGGCAAGTACTTGAACATGTTCAGACATATGAGCCACGGCTGCACAAGGAGCAGATGGATAAATATTCAAGTTTTCTGTCTCAACACAAAGCTACCTAAATTAACAAGTTCACAGATCTCTGTTACACTACAAGTAAGTCATTGAACAAGATGGATTTTCAAACACTAGTGTTTCCTGTGAAGCATCTTCGAAAAATGAAGATGCTTGACGAGTTTCAGGATAAAGGGCATTCATTTTGTAAGTAGTTCATTAACTTATGTTGTTAGAAATCCTGCATTTCTTGATTATGCCCAGGGAATCCTGCAATAAACCCTCCTCCACTCCAAGTACCATGTATTTTCACCATTGTTCTGCCTCCCCTTCAATTTTATACCTGGCACGGCCCTTCAATTCCATGAACTCTAGCTTCACTCAGATGCCTATCATGACACTTTACCAAATGCCTTCTGAAATGAAAAGGACCTCTACGTCAGATTTCAGCTCCCAGCCAGGACAGCAAAGCAGGAAAGCCATCGTACCACATTGCCTTTGGAGCCCACCCATGCAACAACAGCAGCCAGCAAGAAGGGGTATCATGACCCCCAAAAGGACACCACCAGGCAGCAGTCACGGTGTAGCCAGGATCAAGCAAGGGCCTCAGCAGGTGGCCCACTACTCAGTCCGGAGGCAGCCTCTGGCAGACCCTGGACAATGTGCTCTTGGGCCTACAATTGGAGGGTCACCACAGGAGGTACAGTGCATCAAATGTTACATTTCTCTTCAATACAGTAATATTTAGTCTGTTTTTAACAGTTATTTTATTCAATGTAGGAATGTAGTCATTTAAAGTATTTTAACTTTGATTTAATTTTTTTCCTCTAAGGAAGACTTACAGAACCTAACCTCTGAATTTTATTTTGCCCATTTAGTTTCACTATTTTCATGAATGCAACCCTGACTTAAAAGCGAGGACAGCTTGTCCCACTGCCCCAGTCCATATTAGGATAACAGAAGTCCTCAAATGTAACCACTTTACCATTCCTGTAATTCTCTGCAATTTCCTTGCATTTGTTCCTCTACATCTCTCACTAACACATCCAGTATTGAAATGACCCATCTATTGTCTTTTTGAGCTCAAAGCAAAATATTCTGTCCTTGATCCCTCAGGAACATTCGCTGCAGCACTGTAACGTTTCCTTCATAAATTCCACCACCATCCCCCATCCCATCTTCCCCGCACAGCGTGTATGCCAGAATATTTATCAAACATACTCAATACATTCACACATGCAGAGTAATCCTGTTCTAGACTTTATTACCTTCCTTCTTACTGTGACTCCATCTCATACATTACTGTTTCTGATGAGTGTGATCTGTCTTTCCAAATTCTCTGTACTACTTGGTTTTCTCCTTTAATAGTACCTTGTTGTTGCCACACCCCTGCCAAGTTAATTTACATCCTCTCCAGAACTATAAGCAATTCAGGACATCAGGCAATTGGACCCAGCACCGTCCCTTTGCCCTGTACAATTCCTTGCGTCCCAGAAATTCATTAAATTACATCCTACCACCTGTCAGACACACGTTGGTCTGCTGTATTCCCCTATTTCTTCACTCACTTGCGCGTATCAGGAGTAATCCAGACATTACTGCCTTTGAGATCCTGTTTCTCTTTTCACCCATGTGGTTGATCCTGAAATGGAGGTCAGTTGGCTCACCTTTCCCTCTGATAGCTGCACAGGCTCTTATTGACATCTTTGCTCTTGGCACCAGGAGGGCAACACCATCATCCTGGGTTCATGTCTGTGGCCATAAGAGTGTCTATTTGTTCCCCCAACTGTTGAATTCCTTGTCACTACTGCTTTTCCACTCTTTCTCCTGTCCTCTTGCATGGCTGAGCCAGCTGCGGTGCCATGGACCTAGCTATAACTGCATTCACCAAGCGAACCAACACTCTCGCCAGGATTCAGAACTTCCTTCACATCCATGGAAAAACACAGGCTTTATTGTCAAAGGACTCTGAATCTAGCACGCATTTGAAAGGTGAAGCAATCTGAGCAGTGTTCCTGTAATCCAAGTTGTCTAAGAACTTCAAAGTCTTTGTTTTTCTCATTAAGAAACTCAAGTATGCACGAAGCATGCAAACGTGACTGAAAAATCAAGATCAAATCACCAAAGGAAAGGCTTATGTTTGCCTACCTGCTCACTCTGTCCTAAACTTGCCTTGTGGGACCTAGCTGCAGGGAATTGTAAAATCATAGGTCCAGCAGATGAACTGAGACAAGCAGAATGCTCAAACAAACAAGTTCAGCTTCCTTAAACCCTTGCAGCATTCAAAGTTAAATTGAGGGAAGCTGCGGGCAGTCAGCTGATAGAAAAACAGGGAAAATGGATTAAAACGCAGCCAGTGCTATCGGCCAGCTAAGGCAAGTAAGGATTCAGAAGCAAAAGCTGCACCTGTTTAATAGTAATGGAAGCATGAAATGATGGAAGTAATGATTAGAAGGGTTAAAGATCATCTTCATTTCTGAAACATCAACTTCTACCGTAAGTCAAACTTCAGAAGAACAAATAACTGATGTTCTGCAACACAGCTGTAACTGTCATTTATACAATTTGTTAATGCCTGAAATGCATTAGTCGCAAATTGTAACCTTGCTTGATATTTTGATGTGAATATTAGTCCATTGGTTACAACACTTTTTCAAATACAAAAACTAACTTGGACTTTATTGGGCCAGGTGTCATTAATATGCCATTTTCTAATGATATATGTCATTATGGACAGCAAGTGTGCAATGTGGTGAGAGTTCAGACTCCCGAAATTCTCTACTACCTCTGTTCCACTATTTGCTTTACACAAACAGCATTCCACTTTTTATTCTCAATTTTTAAAGTAGCCCTGGATTTGTATACTAATTGTCTAGTAAGTGAATATCTATTTGACCTAATTAATAATACAAATAATGTGATAATTGTTCATAACAAAGTATAGTGGATCAAAACAAAAACAAAGAACTCAGTTCTGAGGACGGGTCACCAGACCAGAAACGTTAACTGTTTTTCCCTTCACAGATGCTGCCAGACCCGAGTTTCTCCAGCAACTTTGTTTTTGTTTTGATCCTGAATTACAGCATCCGCAGTTCTTTCGTTTTTTTTTTATAAAGTATAGTGGATGTTGGCAATCTAATGAAAGATTACACAGCTGAAATATTGTCTACAGAGAGAGAAAAAGATGCTGCCAGAGTTTCCAGCATTTTCATTTTATTATTAATAGTTATCAATAATTGCCAATTAATCTCTCTGGCAACAAAAGGGACAATGTAAACCGTGGAATATCATTCCACTAGGTCCTGAAATTTTGGAGCTCTTGCGGTCAAAATTTTAATGTTATTCTTACTTTTTGCTTGTTTTTGTTTCCTTGTTTAAATGAGATCTTTCTCCACCCTCATTCGGTGTTCAATTTGAACCTAAATTACTTGTCTTCACCATTAGACTTCTGCTCTTCATTTCTTAAACCTTAATAGTTAAGGAAACATAATGATCCTCCCATTCATTCACTGAGGTTTAAGGTGCCCCATTGCAATCGCCACACTATCAGCTTACACTAGCTGGGAGAGGGGGCTTGCAGTGCAGTGGTAGTGTCCTAACTCTGGACCAGAAGTTCCAAATCAAATCCCAATTACCCTCACCTGTCATAACATGTCCGAATAAGATCAAAATAATTAAACTCAATGGAAATTACAGTGCAAAAGAAAACCAAGCTGAACCAAGAAAAGCAAGTCTGGCAGACAGCTTTTGCAAAGAGACATCCAGCTTATGCAAGTTCTCGGCCAGTGCAATATTTGAGCAGGCTAGCTATTCCCACTGTAATCTGCCACGTTTTGACACTTCACAGTAATGACATGTTAAGTTGTATGGTAATGCGTACCTATTAGTTCCATTTGTTTTAGTATAGTAATGGTCCACTCCAGTTTCAAAAGATTTTATAAGATTTAAATTCATTCAAGCTCCAACTTACAGCAAAAGGTCTGTCAATTTTGTAATTAATATAAAGCATTAACTCTTCAAAATACAAGCACGCTATGTGCGCTCAGGTGAAAAGCAACTCAGCAATATAGTGGAGGGGATGAAATTGACAATTAGAATGTCACACCGGTGAGTTTTAAAATCTAGACTAGATGAAAATGTTGTGTATCTGACTGTTAGGGCATCTGTGCACACCTATTTCAAAGGATCCAAACTTAACAGGATCTCAATTCACTTCAAATCCCTTAAAACACTGCATTACATACAGTACAAAGCTTAAGTAGTGACACTATTACATCACAAAACTCTCCACATGCTCAGTGAAAACATTTTCTTTACTATATCGCTGAGGTAGATGCGTGAGGGTACACAAGATTAATTTCTGGGTTTTAAAAAATAAAATGTTAAACCTATAATCAATATTGTCACAGCTTGTGACCAATTTTATCAGTGACTTCGGATGGAAGAGAAAAAAGAAGTCTGAAACAACTAAATCTGTTGTGATATCATGTACTCCTGCATTTGGAATATTTTGATGTGGCTTGCTTCAATATTGGGCATGCTAATGCTCTGTAATAGGTACAGTAAAATAGCATCCAACAGTTCACATTGGCCAGTGAATTAACATCCTGTGACAACTTGCATTTACAGTACTTCTCCTAAGGAGCAGTCAAAAGCACTTTTAGTGAATTACAATTGTAATGCAGCAAAAGGCAGCCAATATGCACATACCACCACTACACTAAACAACTGTGATACAAGTGACCAGATAAGTATTGGTCGAGGGCAAATGTTGGCCAATTGACCGGAGGAAAAAAAAACTGCCTTGCTTTTCTTCAAAACTGCTCGTCATTCTTTTTATATCTTCGTGAACAGGTAGATCAAGCTCCAGTCTGATCCTAAAACAATACCGCAATTCTCAGGATCGAATACAGGAATCAGCCTGGACTACATGCTTGGTCTCTGCATTGGAGTCAAACCACAACTTCCTGACTCAGACCTAAGTATTTCCACCTGAGCCAAAACGACTAACTCTTGGCCAAATTAATTAGGTTGCATTTACTAATGCATGTCTGAACAACTGCAAAATCTTGGCAGCTACATATGTTATACACAGAATGAGAATGCATTTGAAGGAAATAGCACAAGAACGGAAATCTACCATCATTGGAATCTGGAGATGTACACTAGATGTAACAAAATAAGCAAAAAACTGACAATGTCCTGAAAATGTGAAATTTAAACTCAGCTATTAAAACCTAACAATCACTGCAACAATTTGCAGATCTACCTCACTGTTAACCTTCAGCTAAATTTCAGAGAAATGATAAACAAATCAGTTATAAATATTATAGGCTATTCTGCTCCTTGAGCCTGCTCTGCCACTCAACATGATCATGGTGCATCCAACTGTGGCCCAAATGCCATCTCACTGCCAATCCCAGATTGCATTCATAAGGAGTCAGTGCTATGTTCACAACAAATACACACACACACACACACCAAAATCCTTAAATCTTTACTATTGCATCATATTTAAGATATCTTTTCATTATGCAGGACATTCTTCTTTCTTCCAATAAATATGAAACAACAGGTTTTCCAAACATTGCAAATGGAAAACATGTAAGAATATCACCTCACATGAAAAAATTAATGACAGCCATCTTACGTTGTCTTGTGGAAAACTGGGTGGGTCTCTCCTTTTGATGGTCTGCAACAAAATCCCTTTAATTAGCTGAAGTCAGCACTGGCACAATCAGATATAGTTAGCTTTTGAAGAAGCAGACTGTTCACTCTGAATCTATCAGCTGCATCATGTCGAAGTCTCTGTGAAATGGAGTAGGCAGTACATTCTGACGGCAGCAATAATTAAAAATAGTACCTCCAAAGTGAGTTTTAAATTCTTAACTGCTGGTAAGCTGTATAATGCATTCCAGGTCTACAGAACTAATCGCAGTAAACAGTCATGTATGAAAGGCTCTCTAATGCAGTTAATTCAGGTTGTGTTGATAGCCTGAAGGACAGTTGTGTATATCTTTAGGATGGTGCACAGATACAACTTGAGCACTATGGAGGGAGGCTTGCAGTGAGACCAATACCGTCAGTTTAACAACTTAAACAGAAAACTTACGATGAACATATTTATCAAATATATCATTGACTATGCAAGTTTGAAATTGCATTTGGATCTAAAAACTTGTAATCAATTTTTCCCACTACTGAGCTACACTCGTGCAGGCATAGAGAAATCTTACATTACTTCATTCAAATTGAGTCCTAACCCAGTTACTTTACCTTTAACAAAATATGAGATTATAGTCCAGGGTCTACTATTAGAAAAGTATCATGGTCTTTCAGGAAGGACTGTACAATCCCAGAAACGTTTGTTCTATTTTTGAAAGATTTTATTCATTTTGCACAGTTGAATAAACCGTTACTACATTTTTAAAAAGAAGTCTGGGGCTACTGTCCAACTACTACTCCTTAAATTATGTGTAAAAATGACAAATTAAGAATTAATGATCTCTGAACTGAGGTTTTCATCTGTTCCTGATGATCATATTCATGTGCAACTCTGAAAAAGATACCTGCCAATTAATAACCATGTATATCTGGATGATGGGGGCAAATGGATGGACACACACAAAAGCGTCATGCATCACTTGATTCCGACGAGATGCATCTCAATGAAAATCCAAACCGTTCAAAGAAAATACAACTACCCAGTGATCACAACATGGTTCAAAATACACAAGGACTATGCATGAATTCTCTCAAAAGTTTCCATAAAGCCTGGAGAATTCAATCAAATGGTCTAATCAATGAGAGAAAAGCTGTCCTTATAATGTGCAAGTAACAATCTGACAAATGTTACCCCTCCAATCAGAGGCTGTTACTCTTTTGTGCTTGTTGCTTGTAGATTTAATTTGCATTGCAGTAGTGAGCCTATCAGCAGCAAGCATGGGAGGGAAACAGCCTCTGATTGCAATAGCAGCAAAACGAGTAGTGGATAACGAGTACAACGGTCAGAGTGCTCAAACCATTGGCTCCTTCTGCAGCACAGAAAGTGGGTTGAGGTGAGGCACCACACCAGCAGAGGTACAGCCCCAGACTTTCTGAATCACAGCAAATAAGCAGATAAATCCAAATAACGCAGTTGCGGTGGATAAAATTAAGGGGACGCGGAGACTGATGTGAGTTGGAATACACTTTTGTCTCATTAGCAGTCAGGACACACTCCCATTTGTGAGTTGGTTTGGTTCACTGCGCGCACAATCAATTGGAGGATCACAGGATCATTGAACGCTACAGAATGGAAGATCATTCAGCCCATCGAGTCCACATCAACTCTCCAAACAGCATCCCACTCCACATTTCTCATGGCTAATCCACCTAACCTACACATCCCAGGATACTAAGGGCAACTTAGCCTACCCAATCCACCTAACCTGCACATCTTTGGGCTGTGGGAGCAAACCAGAGCACCCAGACACGAGGTGAATGTGCAAACTCCACACCAACACTTGCACGAGGGTGGAATTGAACCCGGGTTCCCAGTGCCATGAGGTAGCAGTGCTAACCACTGAGGCACTGTGTTGCCGTGGGAGCAGCTCTACTGCAGTCACAAGTAAGACAGCAGCACATGCATCTGTCTCCCAGACACAAATACAAAAGGCAATATTAACTCCTTCACAAGGTAGGAACCCCAAAAAAAGCCACAAAAAAAAAAGGCATGCCAGAGAAAATTGGGAAAACAGCCAGAGGAAAAAAAACTGACCTCTAGACTGTAAGCAGCTTTCAGTAAATACCATTTTAAAATGCCAGTTTGAATGAATACCACAAAACAACTGCACACTACAGTGTGAAACCTCACAGTATTGTAGTAAATTTGCATTACTGTGTGAAGCCTACTTCAGAAACAGCAGATGCCAAAGATAGTTTTATTGAAATCAGACCTACTTCTCGGTGCACCATTATTGGTAGACTAAAGATCCGAAAAATGCTTTAGGTCTTTTCCGGCTTCCACTGCTCCACGCTGTTGAGACTAATTATTGATGAATACCCTATTTATATCGGAGAAACAGAGGAATTATTTTAAGACTTTAACAGCCACCTTATGTATGTTGCAAGGTATTTCCCAAACAGCTCATGTTTATGTCGCCCACTTTGCTGGGCTGGTACATTCCTGGAGAGTTCCATCTAAATGGGAACAAATTTTATTGTTCATTGCAATTTTCCTGATCTTTGCACTTAACCCCTCACCTCCACAAACTCCCCTGCCAGAGTAGTTCCCTGCCATGACCTGGGCACAAAGGTCAGGGAAAATCGGAGACTTGCTTCAGTTCTCAGCCATGTCGACTTCTGAAGCTTCCTAACCTGGAAGATGAAGTAGACTAAATTGCATGTGCAGTAGGTGCAGACCCTTGTTTGCAGTACATTATGTTGTGTTATTTTTAAAAAGAAAACTAGGAATTAATTGTTGCACAAGTGTACTGTACATCCAGGGTGTCATGAAACTCTAGAATTTTGAGTCTAAAAGTGTGATTAGTTTGGATTTCTTGGAAGCAGAATTTATAAAAGTGGAATACCCTGATTTCGGCCTTTTTTTGTCTCGGAGTTTAACTTTTAGGACTCTCAAAAACACAGGACTCTCACACGTTGAATACCGATATTCTGGTTGGAACATCTACTGGACTGAAAGGCTTGGGTGAACTTAAAGGATTGTGTAGCTCTCTTCAAACAGATAAAAATACCATTATTCCTCACCAAGACCTTGCAAGTCTTAACATGTCCAAAAACACTCAAATTATCAAGTAATTGATTCATCTGTGATTTGTTTGACTTTGCTGTGCACTATTTAACACATTTGCCTATATAACAGCAAATACATTGGGGGAGAAAAAGCACGGCATCTACAAGTTCATCACCACAGTCATTGTAACATCAAATGGCAATGGAGTCCATGTCCTGCTTAGAGGTTGCAGTTGCGGGTGCAGCAGGTGGCAGATTTCAGCAAGAATATCACCTTTTGTGAAGTGCAAATTTCTCACTTACTGTTCACCACTGAGGTTTAAATCGGAGGCTCTTCTTGAACACGCTGCGTGGACAAGTGTGGAAAACCCTCCCAAGATGGCAGCACTGGTAAGGTAGTCAGTGTTTGGGCTCCTGTGCCTGCTTCTTTCCTTCTTTCTTTACTCTTTTTGTCTTTTGTTTCCTTCGTCTTCTTCCTGTCGGTGGTGGATGGGGTGACATTGCAGAGGGGAGTGGTCAGAATGGGACCATTGGGGAGGCGGCAGCCTGGGCTAGTGGTAAAACCAGGTAGTTCTGGTTGTGGTGGCCCCGGAGCAAGGACTCTGGGCATCATCGAGGCAGCAACAGTGGAGCCAGGAACTTCTGATTGAGAGGCGAACGTGCGTCCAGCATGGGACCCAGCATCAGCGGCTCGTCAACAGGGTAAGCCTAACAACAAACAGACGGTGCCCCTAACACTGGTTGGTCTGGAGTTTGTGGTGACGTGGGCATCGTTAGTCAGCCGGTCCAGGGCTTGGGACTCTCAGTGGAGGTGGCAGAGCAAAGACTGACTTTCTTTCAGCTTTAACTTTTTATTCTCTTTTCTGGAAGTATTTGAATGGCGTCGGACTGTGGCGACCGTTAAAGGTTTTTTTACTGTATTTTGCTGCACTGTTCATTGTAGAGTACAAGTGACAATAAATATTCATCGCTCACTCCATCTTCCGACTTGTTCTACTCTGCATGACCTCGTCATTCTCTCAGTTATGCTATTCATAGATAGAATAGAATCCCTCCAGTACGGGAGCAGACTATTCAGTCCATCATGTCTACACCAACCCTTCAAGGAGCATCCCATCCTGACCCGCCACCTACCCCATCCCCATAACCCTGCATTTCCCATGGCTAACCCACCTAGCCTGCACATCTTTGGACTGAGGGAGCAAACCAGAGCACCAGGAAGAAACCCACACAGACATGGGGAGAATGTGCAAACTCCACACAAACAGTTACCCAATCGAACCTGGCACTGTGAGGCAGCAGTGCTGACCACTCAGCCACCATACTGATATATTCCAAGGGAAATACCTACAACTCTACACACAACTGAGAGCAACTGCTTTCTGCAGGAAACATCCTTTCAACGCATGCCACACCATGCTCTGTAGATTGTGGAACTTTAATAAATTATAGATAATATCAAAACACCTATAGTAATCATAGCACCAGCCAGAAGGAAATCAAAATCAACCATGTCTAACCCAAAACTAGCTGACAATCCTTTTAATTCTGTTAGTGGGTGGGTGGGGAAGGTTGTCTTCCTGAAGCTGACTAGGTGGGGGTGGATAGGTGAGTGAGTGAGAGGTTGAGCTGTGCAAATTTATGGGAAGGTGATGAACACCATGAGAATCAATTTTTTTGCTGCATGCTCATTAGCATCCCGATCTCCCTGCTATGCATACATCTACTGTATACTAGCTGCACAAATACAGACCATCACCAGATGGTATTCTGAAAGAATCAGTGCAGAATTGTGCGCATCTACATTGGTTGTCATTTTGATCCCTGGTCAATGGCCCCTACTATGTCCAAATTCACATCCAATATACGTCGAGGGTAAATTGCTTTCCAGACCGGATATCAGAATGCCGACATTGTCTGGTGAAAGTTTTGTTAGCAGCCAGCTGACCTTATGGCTCTGGTAATCCCTAAACATTACATACAACATGCCTTCTCTCTTTGAGCTATTTATGCAAGACATAGAAGTACAATAGACAGAAAATGAATTAAGCACATCCCAAAACATTTCAGAATCAATGTATTACATTCGAAGGGATTATTGCTGTGTAATCAATTGGAACAGCTAATTTTCTCGGCTGCCTCTTAGCAATATCACCTAAAAGCATGAGCTTTAAGTTCCACAAATCCTCTGATGACCCCAGCTCTACCTTGCAAACATGATTCTCAACCACTCTCCTGTCTGTGCTTTCAGAAGCTAATTCCTTCAATTAACCGCTGGCAAGGTCAAAGCCAGTGCGTGCGGTCCCCACTTGAAATTCTATTTGCTCATCACTGACTGCACCTTCCTCCATGCCAACTGACCTGGGCAGTTCTCAATCTCAGTGTATGAGTTGTCACCATATTGAGCTTCCAACTCCATACACTCTACTGCAAAAAGTTGCCTAGTTCCACATGAGGAACATGATCCACCTCAATCCATCTATACTCCAAACCCTCATTCATGAGCAACGAACATCTCCAATCAGCGGTCATTTGGACAACATATAATCCTCCACCTTGACGTCTCTGGGTCATCCAAAACTCCACTGACTTCTTATTACTCAGCCACCCTAACTCATCACCAGTCCTTCAGCCCATCAAATTTTTAACATTTGCAATCTCATGTTTTATTGCTTCAGGGTCTTATTTCTCCCCTATCTGTACCCTCTTCCTAGTCTCTCAAAATATTTATTTTTGCTTCAGGTGTTCTCCTCTTTTTGCCTGTACCCTTGGCATCCATCAACCATATCAGCACCAGGCTCTGGAATCTACTCCCAAAACCCGAAGCCTCTTCAACTCATCCTTTAATACCCATCCCTATGGTGACCTTTCCTAATGTGCTCTTCTTCAGGTCGGTGTCCATTTTGTTCTGGCAACACCTTGACCATTGTTGCGCTTTAAAAATTGCTACAAAAGCAAAAGTCCTTATCCAAAATACTTACCACTATTTGAGGCAGAAGAAAGGTTTCCAAAAGCTTATTATCACATTTTATTGATAATTACTTCTGAAAAATATCTGGTTCATTATACTGGGGGGAAAAACTACATCCACTGCATTGGATTCAGCTGGACTGTGTTTAAGTTTCAGAACGAACCATGTACTTATGTCTTCTGAACCAAAATGTCAGACATGTGAGAATCAAAATGAAGTGAGCTTGCTGCTGTTAACATATTGGGAGTTGAATGGTTTGTGAAAGTTTAAAAAGAAGAAGAACATTCCTAGTACAGACTTCGTAACATCACAATTAAAATGACTGATGAAGCAATTTGGAGCTACTGTAGTCACAAGACAAAATAAGCAGCTGCAGATTAGGAGTAATATTTTTAAGGACAAGAGATTTGAAATAAACTAACCAAGCAGAAAACATAAAACCTTACACCCAAGATTAATTAGAAATCTATAATTATGAAGTATGGATTAAGATTTACATGCAGCCACTAATTTATAGGATTAATCAGAAATTATTCGCCTCTCTGCTCCTGTTAAGAATCGTGGAGTCCATCCCAAACACAATTAATATGAAATCTATATATTTTTCTCCATAATTTTCTCTCCGCCTTCAGAGGTGCTGATTCCTCCACAGGGTTTGGTTCTATGAGCATTGATTCCATTATTATTGCTCATTCGCTGCTAGCTCACCAGTATGGCTTGTATTCCACTACCAAACTCAATAGCAAATGTCTGTAGAACATTCACCCGTGGGGAAGTCACAAGCAAGTCTAACTGCTGTACAGTAATCAAGAATCTGACTAACTTTCTCCTTAATTTAAGGTGGTTGCCGATAACTGCAGTACTCTTACAATGCCCCAGCTGAGGTTAGATAAATTAACGTGAGTCACAATTTGCTGATTTACTCCTGGCTTAAATAGAACCATACAGACAGTACTTTGTCTATATTGCAACTGCCAACATGCTGCAGAACATATTAATTTGTGTTAAGTGGTTGAAGAACTGGGATGTTGTTAGTCAAATGTATCAGCAGTTCACTGGATAGACTTGCTGGGACATTGGACGAGCAACAAATGCAGGTTTTAAAACAGTGGAGCCAGAGAAAACCAAAATTCGTTCACTGCCAATCAGGAAATTTTAGTGTTACTGGGCAAGATAGCTTTAACACTTCATCAGTATTGTCACTGACTTACAATATATTAAAAAAAAAGTGTGACAGAACTGTTTAAATAGAGAACTCAAATTTTTGCTTGAAACGGTGACATTCAAGAAATTTCACCAACACTATCTGCAGTCCACAACACCCCAGCTTCACACACCCTTTTTCTTGAACCCATCTAACATTCACCCCATGAATAATGCAAAAGAGAACCCTGAAAATGGTTTCACGCTTCCTCTTGAAAGATGCCGGACTCTAGCCAGTAACAGTAGCAACTATATTTGCATATAGCTAAATACCTACCTTGCCCATTCAATTTTATGAGAAGAGGAGATTTTGGGCACTAAGATGAACTGATTGAAGGTATATCATCTAAGGTTTTGTGTGCGTGTAAGAACGGCTCCAAGATTTGCAAATACTTATGATACATGTTTATACCAAGGTCAATTTGACAACTTGTGAGGGAGCGTAACAGAGTAGACATACCATTAAACAAATAAAGCCAGTTGGGGCAGGACCAAGCCTTTGTTGTTTCTTTTTGGTTACAAAAATTTGGGGTTTTTTTTTCCAAACTTTGTTGTCAGAAATGTTCTTTTCTCACATTGAAGGCAAGAGGACTAAGTTTCACAGAACTAAAGTAAATCAGGCATTGCAATCTAGATAACGAGACAAAAGAAAATTGCTAACTAACATTGACAGTAGTCACTTGTGAAACAGGCTTTGTACTGCTTATTTCGAAATATGCCTAGGTCAGGCAGACCAGATTTAACTTTGCACTGGAAAGGATTATAATTTCAGTGATAGTTTATGTACATATTACAATCCACAGAAGTACAATACAAACTAAAAACATCAGATCTGAATTAAATGACTAATCCTGTCTAACAACTAAGTAAATGAAGACTACACTACGGTCAAAGGTCTGATCAGTAAAGCAACAAAACAATTGGCTGGAAGCATTCCAAAAATGCCCAAGAGATTAAGAATGCACTTTTTGTTTGGAACAGATCACTCAGGTTTAATTAACTAGGGGCCAAATTTCACTTTGGTTTATTGATAAACAAGAGCAACCTGGGCAGTCAGACAGCAATGGTAAATCAAACTGAGAACATGCCTGCCATCTCACTGCCATTTCTGAGATAATGAATGTTTCATATGCTATCCAAACATGGGCAGATTTATTAAAATGGTTTGTAAACAAAAAAGTGCATTTTTTTTCCTTTTTGCGCGCACAGTGGCACTGGGACCTAGTAAAGTCATGCAATTCTTATGTCTATAGTTGTCAGCACTGTGATAGTTAAGTTGTCCAAATGAGCACAACAATTTCACTTCCTACAGATCATAATTTTTAGTTTCAAGGAAACCAAACCTCATCTTCTGTTACAGGACATTTGTCTCAATGTCTGATAGAGGTCTACTGAAAATGCTGGCTACTTGCCCTACAAAGGCGGATGCTGCACTTGTCCAAATGAAAAGTACTGCAATGCGTGCAGTTTTCTCCCAGTCACGGTGGTGGCCAAGTGCTAAGGCTTGCTGTTTAGAAGGAATGTCCAGGTACTCTGGGATTTCACCCTAATTGTCTCAGAAGCTGTCAGGCCCTACAATCCTCATCCCTCACATCCAACTTCTCCATGATTCCCCATAGCCTCATATCAACTCACGTTCCACACTTAAAGTGCTTTGCATCCTCCATGCCAACTCATACCTCTCCCATCTCTCATTAGCTCTCAGACCCTCTAGCCCACCTCCACATGGCCAGATCTTATGACCCAAGTCAAGATAAAAATATTCTTACAATCAAATACAACTCAGTTCTACACACATGACAGCTGAATAGGAGTTTATTTAAGAAGACACATTCAAGTCATTAATCTCTTAGAAAACAAACAGGTTCTATTCATACCATACAAAGACAGCCAATCTTTTAACAGCCTTTTCAACAGTCAATGAAGCTGTGAACTCAGATACCCCTGTACAGATAAATGTAGCTACGAAACTCTGCCAAGCATTCATTATGACACAATTTGGGGTGGCATGGTGGCTCAATGGTTAGCACTGCAGCCTCACAGCGCCAGGGACCAGGATTCGATTCCAGCCTTGGGCGACTGTCTGTGTGGAGATTGCACATTCTCCCCATGTCTGCGTGGTTTTCCTCCAGGCGTTCCAGTTTTCTCCCACAGTTCAAAGATGTGCAGGCTAGGTGGATTGCCCGTAGTGTTCAGGGGTGCGTGGGTTATAGGGGGATAGGTCTGGGTGGGATGCTCCAAGGGTCGGTGTGGACTTGTTGGGCCGAAGGGCCTGTTTCCACACTGTAGCGATTCTATGAGAATTGCAGCACTTGGGGAAATGTCAACAAAGAGGTCTATTCAAACTTCATGGCAAGGCACTCTATGGTTCCTCAAACTGCAGCAAATGGGCTGCTAATCAAAACAGCCAGCCAATCAGCATTTGTCTTTAAACTCCCCAAGAGCTTTGTTTTTTTAAGAAAACAGTTTAAAGAACAAGGAATATAAAAAAATCCTCACATCATGGCAACAACACAAAGCATATTCACCCATTAAAAGTGACTAAGTCTACTCCATCAATTTGTGCTTTTGATATTTTGGGTTAAGGCTCTTGCAACAGCCAAAATGGCTATTTAAACTCATCAAGGTGTTCAAATGCTCTTACTGAGAATTCACCCCATCCCTTTTCACACACTGACAGAAGTCGGATTTATTAAAAATAGAGTCGAGAATTCTAGATCCAGGTACCTCCTATAATTTTTAAAAGGTCCACAGAATTTTCCTGGCTCTTCTAAAGTCGGACTCAGCCTCTTTTGCTAAGAACAAACAACTTCTGAACTCAGTGCCTGAATCAAGATCAGTGTGGTCACAACAAACAAGAACGTATTTTCCAGACCAAGTCATCTTAAGAGGAAACACCCAGGAAGACAAAGCATATTCAGAGGAAAACCATAGCTATTTGTCATTCTCAAATTTAAAAAGTGTTTAATATTTAAAAACCTAATTTTGAATATGGAATCAATAAACAAATCTGAGCTTTAGCATTTTATGACCTTGATAGAGAAATGCAAAAGTCTCTAGAATATCCAAGTGATTTATTTAATCAATGATGTGTATGAAGTGTGAGAAGCAATTGATCAACATTTTAATAAAGATAATATAGTGCATTTAAGCAAAATCAGTCATGAACAAGATCAATTATCTGACAGTGCACTTCAGCCTACTACATTTAATTCAAATTGTTTAAATGAGTTATGTCATTTCAATTAAAGATCTGAATTCACATGATATTTTACTACTTGCACTGCTTAATTCAAGTTATTTTAAAATTAATTTCTCTTTTCAATGCAAAAATTGGTATTGTTTGAACTGCTTTGCCTCCCTGTGGAATGCTCTATCATGCAACGCCACTGCCTGGAACATATTTCCACGTATGCAGCAATACCAAATTTATTATTTGATAGCCCACGAATTCAGTAGCATGTATTTGACAATGAAAAATAACACCTTATCCACCAGTATATTGATTTTCCGGTGCAGACACCATGGGTAGTTTTCTTAAGCGCAAGGGATACATTTTGTTATTTTTCCCAATAGAGAATAGAGAAGTAAAAAAAACTTGTACCAAAACATTAGGAGAAAAGTATAGAATTATAGCATCCCTACAGCGCAGAAACAGGCCATCCAGCCCATCAAGTCCACACCAACCCTCCAAACAGCCAGACCCAAATCCCTACCATATCCCTGTAACACGGCATTTCTCATGGCCGATTCACCTAACCTGCACATCTTTGGACCGTGCACCCAAGCAGACACAGAGACAACATGCAAACACCGCACAGACGGTCACCCGAAGGTGGAATCAAACCCGGATCCCTGGTGCTGTGAAGCAGCAGTGCTAACCACCGTGCTGCCCCAATATTATCCCTAATATTATTGTTTTGGAAACTATAGAAACTTTACCTTCCTGAAAACGATGTTTGGCATAAGATAACAGGTGCGTGAAAAATCTATCTGCTATTTTGGATTACTTAGAAACTAACTACATCCTCAGAATAAAAACAAAACAACAACGGTTCTGAAGAAGGGTCACTCGACCCAGAATGTTAACTCTGATTTTGCTCCACAGATGCTGCCAGACCTGAACTTTTCCAGCTATTTCTATTTTCATATCCTCAGAATTTTGCATGTGTCTTTTAGGTATCTCCACGTGATCTATCAAAACAAATAGAGGGGCCAATAGCCTGCTCACTCGGCACAACTAATGGCATTTTTTTATATTGTACTTTTACATGACATCCAGCATCCCAATAATGCAATACTCAAATGACGTGCTGCATCTTTCAGATCATATTCTCCAATTTTCTTCAAGTTAAAATCTGGAGCACACTGGAGATCAGCAATTGATAATGAGAAAGGAATAGGATTACCTAAATAAATTTTGAAAATGAGGCGAGATCCAACAATAGAACAACGTTGACAATTGTGGAGACCCCCCACCTTATATTAAATGCCAGCCTTAGCTCAGGGGAGCACTTATCTCTGAACCAAAAGGATGTGAACTAATACTTCCCCTGTATATTTTAGACGCTGAAGAGAATCCAAAGCGGCCGAGTTGGTCACCTTCCTTTTTGTTCTTTTTCCACCCTCAACACCTACTACATTTCTGGATACTCATGACACCAGGATGTATAGGGATAATGGGAAAAGCAGGCTCAAAAATAGACAATCTGTAGGAATTGATGCAACAGGCTTGTCTTGCTGAAAAGTCTACACTTGCTCCTGTTTCTTCCTATTTTGAATTTTTTGCACTTCTGATGAAACGTAACTGATTTAAAAGAATAACTCTGTTCTTCTCTTCACAGATGCCAGACTTAGAGAGTTTTCAACATTTTCTGTTTATATTGGGATTCTAAGTTACAACTAAAGTTTAGTGCACAAATAATTCCAAGATTCCATCTTGGTGAAAGGGTTGCTCTGGTACGAATGTCAGATATCGAACTTTACACAAACTTTTCTGAACAGTGATGTGGAGTCCCAACTTTCCTCCCTCTCCCAAAGTCAAATTAATCAGTCAAGCCAGTTTACATCAAGTGAATCTTGCTGTTGCAATACCGCAGCAGTGCATACTTACACAAGATCCCTCCAAGGTGTCCTCCCTCAACACAGCTGAGATATGCTCCCTAAACAGTAATGCAATTGCCCACCTCTTAGCTTCCTCTCTGTTTTGTCTAAAACAGACAGCCCGCTGATTAAGTTGCCGATCCTGTCCCTCTCGCAACCATGTCTCTGTGATAGCAACAACACGATAAGTGCATGCATTAACCCAGGCTCCAAGTTCAAATGTCTTACTTGTTATACTTCTGGCATTGAAGCAAATACAGTCCAAGCCTCCATGGTTAGCTCTGCTGTACAGAGGAGTGAGGAGAGCTAAAAAGGGGCTATGAAATGTCTTTGGCCAGTAGAGTTAAGGAGAATCCCAAGGCATTTCAGATATATATTAGAATAAAGGAGGAAGGTTACCTAGGAGGCCAGAGGATACGGACGAGATTCTTGACGAGTACTTTATGTCAGTATACAACAAAGAGAGGGATGTGGAGGTTAGGAAAAAGGTGTGTGAATATTCTCAGGCAGGTCAACATAATGAAGGAGGAAGTGTTGAGTGATTGTAAACGTATTAAGGCAGACAAGTCCCTCGGGTCAGATGGGATCTATCCCAAGATACTGAAGGAGGCAAGGGAGAAAATAGTTGGGGCCTTAAATAGTATCATTGCATCCTCTTTGGCCTCAGCTAAGGTTCCCAAGGATTGGAGAATGGCCAATATTGTTCCTTTGTTTAAGAAGGGAAACAGATAATCTAGGTAATTACAAGCCAGTGAGCCTGGTGCCAGTCGGGAAGCTGTTAGAGAAGATACTGAGAGACAAGATTTATTCACATTTCGAAGCAAATCGACTTGCTAGTGATAGGCAGCATGGGTTTGTGCAGGGAAGGTCACGTCTCACCAACTGATTGAGTTTTTTTTGAGATCACAAGAATGATTGATGAGGAAAGGGCAAACTAGGCATAGAAACCATGTACGGGAAATAAGTACTAGCTCTAAATAAGGCTTAGGAATAAGTACAGACTTGGCGAGCTCAACGGGCTGTTCCTGTGCTGTATATTGTATAGTCTCAAGTAATGATTCTATGGTGGTGTTCTGGTGTATTTGAGTCACAATATAAATTTAAGTTTCTCTTTTCATTGCTATTTGTTGATGTTGTAAATCACATTCTGATTACATGCAAAGATATGCTAATTTCATTTTTAACCAATTTATGAAAATTAACTTAGAGCTCTAAATTATAGGGTAGATTAATGGGAAAAAAAAATACTGAAGGAAAGTACATACCCCCTGATTTCCCTGGAAGCAGATTACTGGTTGATTCGGTAAGGAAGCCTAGAAAACAAAATAAATTTTAGTTTCAAATGCAAGCTGACAAGACAGGACAGATCCACAGATCCATGCTTATAAAGTTTATAAACTTTGATTTATTCAGGATCAATATAACACCCAGAAAAATTGTTCAATAAATTTTACCTGTATAACAAAATTATGGGCTTACGTTGACATGAACGCCAGGCAAAAGTTTATCCAGTTTATTGGAATAAGAAATTTTTATGACAGACAAAACCCGTCCCCATTCATCACATCCCTCATCTCACCTTTTAGAAAGCTGTCCATTTCTCTTGAACCTATTTCTTCATTCCACTTCAGTAGCCTTCCTTATCTAGATTCTGTAGCCCTACACATAGGGTTATAATACACTCTTCGGTCCAACCAATCCACGCTGAACATAATCTCAAACCAAATTAGTCCCACCTGCATCTTTGATCAAAAATGCTACACAAGACAATCCTTTATACTCCAGGCTTTTAACTTGTGTATTTGGACCGTCAACCATAAGATTTTATTATGCTGCAAAATTAATCAAGCCACCTTGAAGTCCCTAATCTTTTTACCTTCCCCAAATGTAAACTTTTCTCAAATTCTGTTACTCTAGACTAAGGAAGTCCATACTTTAAAACTACAATGTTAGAAAAATGTTCCACTCACTCTATTAGGTAATAATAGAGCATGCTAGGAGGGGGCGCAGTGTAATGTCAGTTTACCAGTAATCCAGAAGCTCAGACTCCGCTCCGAGGACAAGAGTTCAAATCACACCATGGGAGATGGTGAAATTTGAATTCAATGAAAATCCAGAGTTAAAAGCTAGCCTAATGGTGAAAATTTAACCATTGTCAATTGTCATAAAAACCCAACTAATTCACTAATGTCCTTCAGAGAAGGAAAACTGTCATCCTTATCTGGTCAAGCTTTCATATGACTCCACACTCTCAACTACTCTCCGAAATGGCCACAAGCCAGTCAGTTCCAGGGCAATTAGGGACAGGCAATAAATGCTGACCTGGTCAGCAATGCCCAAATACCACAAATGAACAAACAATCATTGTCGCAGATGAGCATCTATTAAACATGACAATATGTAAAAATAGTTTGCACACAACTAAATCCTGATATTCATTTACACTTTCAATGTGCTAACGTACAGCATATACCTGCTGGTTTAATATTACATGCTAAATTATAGACATCATATCAGTTAAGTCAATGGTTAGCAGTACAATTATACGGGCTGGATGAAGTGTTTATTTGTTTTTCTAAAGGCATACATGAAGAGTGTCATTCATAAACTCAGCAAGTTATTTTAAAATATAGATATAGTCTTTAGTACTATCAGCAAACAAGTTGGGCTGCAATAGTAATGAGAAATTTAATTCAAATCAATAGTTTTGACATGAGCCATTCCAATATAGGAGTATTTCTGGAAGGTTATTAAAACCGGGCTTATTTTTTAAACATTTTAGAGCCTAAAATAAGTAGTTATTTTTCACTCGTAACCTTATCACAACCAGATACCAAGATAGGTTGGACATTGGTAAAGTTCCACTCCACACCCACTGCAGCACATAGACAACATCCATACCATCAGAAGATATTCTATGATGCAACGCAAAAGACAGACTTGCACTTACATAAGCACTGTTCATCACCACAGCATATATCAAAGTGTTTTGCAAACAATTAAATATTTATTTCTTTAAAGTTTAATCACTGATGTAATGTAGGAAATAGACCAAACAATTTATGTGTTGCAAACTCTTAAATAAAAATAATTTGGGCTTTGTGTGATTTTTGTTGAGAAATAAATATTGGGCAGGGATAATGCCAAAACAATTCCAGAGATAGTGGAGACATTTTGACAGGATTCACTAACAGTTGTTTGAAAATAGTGCCAGCGGATCTTTTACATCCACTACAAAAAGGTAAGCAAAGCCTCTGTTTAATATCACATCCACGAAAACAGTACTTTGTACACTGCAGCAAAACCTCAGTGCTGCACTAGAGAGTCAAACCTGATTTTTGCCATGGAGTGGGACCTGACCCAAGAATTTTGAAACTCTAGAGATAAAGTGCAACTCTCAGACCCCCAGGCAAACAGACAACTAAAGAGCTTACAAAAATTATAAAGTCAGTTCCAACATTGGTTTAAAAATTTCATTTAGAAGAAATTTACAAGGTTTAATGTATATCAACCAATGTTTAAGACAACTAAAGAAAGTGAGCTCTTTCTTTAATTATTCTTTAAATAGTGTGCATTCTGAGACTTGAATATCGTTCAAAGGAGCTATTGTTCACTTTTGGAAAGAGTGAGGATTTCACTTCAACGTTTTATCAAAAATATAAACTGTGCCTTGTACACTTTTTAAATGGAAGTAGAAAAATTGATGAGGCATCAGTTTTTATTCATTCGTGGGCTGAGAGAGTTGCCAGGTAGGCCAGCATTTACTGCCCATGAGATGGTAGTGAGCCGTGTTATTGAACTGTACTCAAACTGATTTTGGTACACCTACACTGCTGTCAGGGACAAAGTTCCAGGATCTTGATCCAGAAGGAATGCTGATATGCTTCCGAGTCAGGATGGCGAGTAGCTTGGTGGGAACTTGCAGCTAGTAGTATTCTAAAGTATTTGCTGCCCATGTCCCTCAGAATGGTAGGGATCATGGGTTTGTAAAGGTGTTGTCTAAGGAGCGTTATTGAATTTCTGCAATACATCTTGGAGACTGCTGCTACTGTGGACCAGTAATGGAGGGAGTCGATGTTGGCGCATGGCGTGCAAATGAAGTAGGCTGCATCATCTTGAATGGTGTCAAGGCTGAGTTTTTTTAAACTGCAGAAACATAAGCACAAGTTTTGCTGGGAGGGCACTCGTCCAGGCAAGTGGAGATTATTCCTTCTCACTCCTGACGTGTCTTGTAGATAATGGACCAGCTTTTCAGCGACATGAGGCAAATTACTTGCTGCAAGATTCCTAGCCTCTGACCTCGTCTTAACCACAGTTGATACATGTCTAGTCCTACGTTACTTGTTATTTATCAGCCCAAGCCCAGATATTATCCGGGCATTGCTGCATTTGCAAGTGGACTGCTTCAGTATCCCAGGAGTCGCAAATGGTGCTGAAATTTGTTTGCTGATGATTATACATTACTACTTCTGACTTTATGATAGAGGGAAGGTCATTGATGAAGCAGTTAAAAATGGTTGGGCTTAGGACACTATCCTGAGGAACTTCTGCAGAGATGCCCTAGAATTGTGGTGACTGAACACCAACAGCCACAAACTTCTTCCTTTGCACCAGCTACGACTCCAAATAGGAACTTCCTCCTCATTCCCCCGACTCTAGTTTTGCTAGGACTCCTTAACGTTACGCTCGCACAAATGCAGTGTGATATCAAGGCAGTCACTTAGCTCACCTTTGGACTCCAGCTCTTTTGTCCATGTTTGAACCAAAGCTGTAATGAGGTCATGAACTGAGTGATCCTGGCAGCAGAGCAGCAGTGAGCAGGTTATTGCTAAGCCAGTATTGCTTAATGATGCCTATTCTGGGCAATGTTTTCTGTACTTGCACGCAGTAAAACAAATTAGACCAGTTCAGCACTTCTAATCTATCCTTCAGATACAGATCCACCTGCTGCTCTGGTAGTTTAGACCAAAGAAACATCCTGTAAGTCTTGGCCAACATTCCTCCCATAGCTGACACCACAAAAGAATTAACTAGTCATTCATCTCTTGACAGCTTGTCAGAAATCAATGTTGTATGTTCCTAGTTCACTGTTACTGCACTCCAAAACAAATGCTTATTTGTGTGAAATGTCAGAGACAGGATTAACTATATTAAACACGCTGCGAAATTCCACTCTTCACATTTAAAACTAATTATGATTCAACAAACAGTATGAGTACAAGTAAATGAATACATCAAAGCAGTTAATCGAGAATTCTGTCCAGGCATATTTTTCTCCTTAAAATATACAGCATAGTTAATTTTAGTTGCTTGCCTTCTACATTTAAAGGTCACTGTAATTAAAGTCATATAAATAAGTCAAGATACATAGCTGCAAAATACGTACCTGGAAGAATAAATTAAAATCAGTGACTGAAACAACAGAAAATTTTCTGATACAACATGTACAAATATTTGCCCATTAAATGGATTAAAACTATAACTGACCTGTTCTACAGGAACATAAAGCACTTTGAATTCAGAGAACGAGAAAGCATTTGGCATGTTTGCCACTATTGATCAGTACATTGAGTATAGGAGAGACAAAAAAAAGATTGCTGGAAAAGCGCTGAGGAAAGGCCACCGGATCCAAAACGTTATCTGATTTCTCTTCAAAGATGCCACCAGATCTGCTGAGCTTTTCCAGCAATCTCTATTTTAGCTTCTGATCTACAGCATCTGCAGTTCTTCCAGTTCAAGTACAGGAGTTGGAAGGTCACATTGTGGTTGTACAAGACATTGGTTAGGCCTGCATGTAATTCTGGACTCCCTGCTATAGAAAGGATGTTGTGAAACTTGAAAGGGTTCAGAATAAAATTTACAAGGACGTTGCCAGGGTTGGGGGGTTTGAGCTGGAGGGAGACTGAATAGGCTGGGGCTATTTTCCCTGGAGCGAAGGCCAAGGATTGACCTTATAGAGGTTTATAAAATCATGAGGGTCATGGATAGGGTGAACAGCCAAGGTCTCTTCCCCAGGGTGGGGGTGTCCAAAACTAGACAGCAAAGGTTTAAGGCGAGACTAAAAGAATTAAAAAGGAACCTAAAGGGGCAATTTTTCCTACACAGAAGGCGATGTATGCATGGAATTGAAGTGATGGAGACCGGTACAATTACAACATTTATAAAGTCATCTGGATGGGTATATGAAGAGTTTAGAGGGATATGGGCCAAATGCTAGCAATTAGGACTAGATTTATCTAGAATATCTGGTCAGCATGGACGAGTTGGACTGAACTGTCTGTTTCTGTGCTGTACAATTCTTCTCACTCTAAGAAAAAAAAAATCAGGACTGGAATTCTTGACATACTTTTCAATTGTAATTTGTGGATTTAATGTTTTTTTGTGTTAATAGTTTTAAACTGCTGAAACGATTGCCTGCAGCTTGAAAGCAGACATCCCAGCTCACATGAACAGACTGGCAGCCAAAGGGTCAACAAATGTTCAAGTCTCAGGTACTTGACCTGCACATAAAGCAGTTCCCAAATCAAAACTGAATGACTTTCTTTCTCTCACACACACACATTTACTACAGTATACAGATTTAATATTGCATCAATCTCCTGTGCAAAGGAGTGGCTGATAATAAAGAATTCATATGTTTAATATGATCTGATGAATTCACATTCATTTTGTCACTCAGCATAACATACCACATTCAGAACAGTTCAGAGCCCAGAGGTTAAACATACGCAAGCCGCGCAGAGAAAGCTTTGAAAAAAAATATACAAAATGGCTATGATGGTCACGCAAGCGACTGCAAATGCCTGTGCTCGTCTTTACCAACAGCCAAGAGGTAACTGTCCCACTCAACACAGTACCGACCCTCAAAAACTGGAAAAGTTACTGCTTATGCAGCAACAGCTCAAATTCACTGCAGATTCCCCATATCACAAAACAAAAAAAAACAGATTTCACTTGATTTCTTGACATTTCAGTGGGCTTGCTACACTTAATACTACATATTGTGGTATGGACCAAACAGGCCGAATGGCCTACCCCTGCTCCGTATAAACACAAGGTGGCGGCTCACCACTGCATTCTCAAGACTACTTAGGGACAGACAATAATACATACTATCCTTGCTAGCAATGATCACATACAATGAATGTGAATGAATAAAAATAGAAAGCTAAAAATATGAACATATTAGGCGTTTGATAAGGTTCCCCATGGTAGGCTATTGCAGAAAATTCGGAGGCATGGGATTGAGGGTGATTTAGCAGTTTGGATCAGAAATCAGCTAACTGTAAGACAGAGGGTGGTGGCTGATGGGAAATGTTCATCCTGGAGTTCAGTTACTATTGTTGTACCGCAAGGATCTGTTTTGGGGCCACTGCTCTTTGTCATTTTTATAAATGACCTGGATGAGGGCGTAGAAGGATGGGTTAGTAAATTTGCGGATGACACTAAAGTCGGTGGAGTTGTGGATAGTGCGAAGGATGTTGCAGGTTACAGAGGGACATAGATAAGCTGCAGAGCTGGGCTGAGGGGTGGCAAATGGAGTTTAATGCGGAAAAGTGTGAGGTGATTCACTTTGGAAGGAGTAACAGGAATACAGAGTACAGGGCTAATAGTAAGATTCTTGGTAGTGTGGACGAGCAGAGAGATCTCAGTGTCCATGTGCATAGATCCCTGAAAGTTGTCACCCAGGTTGATAGGGTTGTTAAGAAGGCGTACGGTGTGTTAGGTTTTATTGGTAGAGGGATTGAGTTTCAAAACTCTGGTGCAGCCGCACTTGGAGTATTGCGTACAGTTCTGGTCACCACATTATAGGAAGGATGTGGAAGCATTGGGAAGGGTGCAGAGGAGATTTACCAGAATGTTGCCTGGTATGGAGGGAAGGTCTTATGAGGAAAGGCTGAGGGACTTGAGGCTGTTTTCGTTAGAGAGAAGAAGGTTAAGAGGTGACTTAATGGAGACATACAAGACGATCAGAGAATGAGATAGGGTGAACAGTGAGAGCCTTTTTCCTTGGATGGTGATGGCTTGCACAAGGGGACATAGCTTTAAATTGAGGGGTCATAGATATAGGACAAATGTCAGAGGTAGATTCTTTACTCGGAGAGTAGTAAGGACATGGAATGCCCTGCTTCCAACAGTAGTAGACTCGCCAACTTTAAAGGGCATTTAAATGGTCATTGGATAAACATATGGATGATAATGGAACAGTGTAGGTTAGACGGGCTTCAGATTGGTTTCACAGGGCGGTGCAACATCGAGGGCCGAAGGGCCTGTACTGTGCTGCAATGTTCTATGTTGTTTTATTGGGTGGGTACTAAGTAATCTCCTGCAGTTAGATAGCTTGCAAATAAATAAACTAAACAAACAAAACAATCAGTAACACAAGCAGAAAATACAATCATATGGATATTTTCAAAGCAACATTGTTTTGCATAGCCAATAGAAAACAAAATCCACACCAACTCAGTACAATGTGAATGCAATTATTTAATCAGTAGTAGGCAGCAACAAGCCAATGTGTAACAATGTGTAGTGCTGCAATAATTTCATTCTTTGTCATAAGATGCTATCTTTTTGGCACACCACTTTGTCTTCTTATTCTGTGAATTTTCTACCCTCCTCTTCCCATCACAAACTCTTCACAATAGTGACTTAGGGGTCTCAATTGCATTCAAGTAACTTGCCCCTTGAACAGGGAGCAGGAGACATCCAGTATAAAGATGTCAGTGTTCAGCCATTTGATGGGAACTGAAAGACTGCAGAGACCTTTCCAGAGGGCAAAGTGGCAGGCAGCAGAAAGACACGGTCAACCTAAATGTGACTGAAAGACAGACAGCACAAAGCAATTGTTGACATACTACAATAGGTTTATGAAGATGGTGCAAGACAGACAAATGTGGCACATCATGATAGCAGCGTGTCTCCTCGCAGGGACAGTTACAAGTCCCAGCAGTAACTGTCAGCAGGCTCCCCACCAGGGCAGTAAGAGTGACAGTTGCAGTTCGAGGTGGGAAGTGAGTGGAAGTGTTGTTGACTCCAATCCACACATGTATTCACCATCAAGTGGGTGAAGACCGAGGAAGCACATGACACCTCCCTGATTTTTGTTTCCCTAATGTAGGAATCTCGCAACCAACTACACTGCCCCTGTTCTTCCTGCCTTCGTGGCCGGGGCTGACCAAATCATTGTGCATTTCAAACCTCTATGGATTAGCTAACCACTGCCATAACCAAGTGAATCATAAGGGTAAGTGATTTGTGGTAACATTTGAAGATTACCAGTAGGCTAAGGAGAAGGGAAAGCAGCTGTCTGACAAGAATTAACTTTGCAAACAGCACAGCTAAAGAAGTCGCAGTAAGCCAAAAGCAACCAATATGAATAATACAAAACAATGTTAGCTACAAACTGACAACAAAAAATTGCCACAGCGTTGTGTAGTGCTTGCTAATTACTCCAATGCAACAATCTAGATGAAAAGTTAAACACCTTGTTCAAACTTTACACACTTATTCAGATGCAAACTTGGTAATTGATGAAAATACACATTTAATAGCAGCAACAGTACTCTTTAAAAAACTAAATGCAGGCTTGAACAAACAATTTAAGTATTTTAGATATATTCTGATCTGCACAGCTACAATTTATTTTTGAATATCATATCCTTTATTTTAAAATAGATCTGGAAATCGACAGGCTGTATACCGCAAGTCTTTTAAAATTACAATGACCTAGCTGCATACCAATATCTCTTTAGTGATTCTTACAGACTCCTGCCATGTATTTCCACCATTTAAGTTTCTTCATTATACCAACTGTAAGCTGCACATTATGAAAGATTCCAAGACGTAAGCATATTTTCCCATTAAATCTATTAGCAAACAGACCTCAACTTGCAAAATTTTACACTCAAGTCAATGTTCTCAATTACTGCCTTCTCTACAAACAGCAAACTTATTTAAAAACACAGGGAATGGGCAATTTTAAGGGAGTATAACCACATTTGGAACTTGTTAATTTAAAATTTTGAAGAACAGATCATATTTTTAAATTTCTGTGCATTGTTTCAACATATATCTAAAGCTATTATGATTGACAACCATGCTTAGCCCTCAGTCTCGCAAGACATATAGCAACAAATGGACTGACCAACTAGAGCTGGCCTCAGCTGGAAAGTGCAGTTGAACTGCCAATTAGAAAACCAGGACAAACTGACCACTGCAGGCTGTGCAACAGGAAAGCAAAATTCAACTGACCAACAAACAGACAAAGAAGGAGAATTAAACAGGCCAGCTCAAACAGAACAACAGGGTTTTGTAAGGACTAACCACAGAAAGGGACTATGACCGTGTCAAAGTGACGATGTCAGAATGGTCACTGAAGTGAGCATTAGGCTGGAGGCAGACATTTCCAATCCCCAGGAGGACAAACTGCCCTTCCCCCTAACTACCAAAATGTGGGAGCTGGGACACCCCCACTCCAACAGAGTTAGGGAGGGCAGCCACACAGCCTGGCATTAGGAGGGATAGGCATCCCCACACTGCAGAATACGGGGTACAGACACCCCTCCCCTCTCACCACAACCTCAAAATAAGGGGAGACAGATTCCTCCACACACTTGTCCTTCCAAGGCTGAATCCTGTCACTTCCATCAGAGGGAATGAGGGCAAGGGAGAGAGGGATGAAGGGTGAGGGGGCAGGAGGGTGGGGGGGATGAGGATGAAGGGTAGGGGGCATGAAGGGTGGAGGTCATGACAGTGTGTGTGTGCCTGAGGGGAAAAGGGAGATGCGGGTGTATGTTGGGGGGGGGGGGGGGGGAGGAAGGGAGGGGGGGGAAAGGGGGGGGGGCGGGCGGGGCGGGGGGAAAGGAAAAGGTGTGATTGGGGTGAGGGGAAAGGAAAACCGGCGCTTGGGGGGGGGGGGGGGGGGGGGGAGAAAGGAAGGATGAGAGGTGGGGAAAAAGGGGAGTTGAGGGTGTAGGTGCCCAGGCTCTCTTCAATTACACCACATCACCCACCCCTCAGCAGTATCAACAAGTCCCCCATGCCCCCACCTCAGGGCAGGAGCTCACTGACCATCAGCCACTCCCTGAGCACCAAACTGCTCCCTCACCCTCCTCCTCCTCCTCCTCCTCCTCCTTCCCGCACCCTCTCACCGTCTTTCTCACCCTCTCTCACCCTCCCCTCCCCTCCCCTCCCCTCTCCCTATCTCCCCCTCCCCTCTCTCTCCCCCTCACCCTCCGGTGTACTCACACTCACACTCTCTCTCCCCACCTCCCTCCATCCGCGGGGCGCGCGCTCACTAACCGCCAGCCGACGATAAGCCTCGAGCGCCCTAACGGCGGTGTCCGTCAGTTTGACGTGAAACAGCGAGAGCCGCGCTCCAGGATTCAGTTTCTCACAGGACAGCCCGAAACTCCGCTCCTCACCCAGCGCTACCGCCGCCATCTTCACCAAACGGGGCTGGATCATCGCCCACCAGATCACCACCTCCAACCCGCTGGCCCCGCCCACCAGACCACCGCCTCCAACCCGCTGGCCCCGCCCACCAGATCACCGCCTCCGACACCACCGGCCCCGCCCACCAGGTCATCGCCATCCGACACACTGGCCCCGCCCACCAGGTCACCAACAACGACACACTGGCCCCGCCCACCAGGTCACCGCCTCCAACACACTGGCCCCGCCCACCAGGTCACCGCCTCCAACACACTGGCCCCGCCCACCAGGTCACCGCCTCCAACACACT
>JAHRHZ010000048.1:8675839-8732022 GCA_024137785.1 Ginglymostoma cirratum | reverse complement strand
CTCCAACACACTGGCCCCGCCCACCAGGTCACCGCCTCCAACACACTTCCCCCGCCCACCAGGTCACCGCCCCCAACCCACTGGCCCCGCCCACCAGATCACCGCCTCCAACGTGCTGGCCCCTCCCACGACATCACCACCTCCTGCCCACCTGGTCACTGCCCACCGGATCACTGTCTTCTGCCCGCCAGCTTCACCCACCAGATCACTGCCCACCATATCACCACCTCCTGCCCGCCAGCACGACCACCAGATCACCACATTCGGTCCAGCCAGCGCCATCCACCAGATCACCGCCTCCAAGCCACCGGCTTCGTCCACCAGATCACTGCCCCCTCCCGGCCCACCCACCAGATCGCGCCACCTGCCCACCAGTTTCACCCAGCAGATCACCCCTCCAACCCGCCAGACCACGCACTAGATCACCTCCTCCTACACACCAGCCCCATTCACCAGATCACCACCTCCTGCTTGCCCGCCCCACCCACCAGATCACCGCCCACCATATCACCAATTCATGACCACCAGATCACTGCCACCTGCCCACCAGATGACCACCCCCCAGATTACCACCCACCAGCTCACCACCTCCCACCACCAGATCACTGCCTCCTGTCTGCCAGCCCCACCCACCAGATCACCGTCCACCAGATCACCACCTCCTGCCCGCCAGGTCACTGCCTCCTGACCCAGTTCATCACCTCCTGGTGCAGATCACCGCCTCCTGCCTGCCTGTCCCATCCAGCAGACCACCACCCCCTGGCCCAGATCACAGCCTCACTCCAGTCCCACTCGATCCCTTCCCCACTGGATTGCCACCTCTGCACACATACCCCATCACACTAGATCACCATCCCTCACTCTACCTGGGATCACTGCCTGGTGACCTGGATCACTGCCTACCGGATCACCACAAACCCCCTCCCCACTCCACCCTGGGATCACTGCCTGCCCTGCTGCCCACCAGATCACCGCCTTTCGCACCTCCCACTGGATCCCCCATCGGATCACCACCCACTTGATCATCGTCTCCTGCACTGTCTAATGGATCGCCACCTCCTATATCACCCAGTGGATTACCACCTGCTGCACTGCCCACTGGATTGCTGTCTCTCACACCGCCTACTTGATCACTACCTCTCACCCCTACAGGGACAGCACCTCCCTACTGCTCCTGGATCACAACCCACTGAATCACCGCCTTCTGCCCTGATCAACCATTGGATCATCACGTCTCACCACTCAATGACCACCTCATGCAAGATCCCTGAGTACTGCCTTCAATACCTCCTCCAGGATCATCACCTTCCACACTGCCCACTAGACCACCGCCTCCCAGATCACATCCTCCCACACCATTTAGTCAATCACCACCTCCCTCCCAGATCCTTGCCTTTCCCAGATCACTGCTATATTTACTGCCTATTGGCTCACCATCTCCAGCCTCTTGATCACCACCTCCCAACCACTGGATCACCACATCCTTCCCTCCACCATTGAATCCTGGTATCCTGTCCACCCACTCGATCTAAGATCATTCCCTGCCAACTAGATTACCTTATCATCGACTACCACCTATTGGATCTCTGTAACAGCTACAAAGACATCACATTTTGCCATCTAGGATAACAAGCATGGGGCTGGATGAACACAGCAGGTCAAGCAGCATCATAGGAGCAGGACATTTTGCCATCTAGCTCATTTTTCACCTACTGCATCTCGGGCCCAGTCATAGCAAAGGATACCCATTCTACTCATTCGATCCCTAGATCATCACCTCCTTCTCTTTAGATATCCACGTCCCTCTCATTGGATCAGCAGCTCACTCACTGTACTCCCACTCTGCATTCCAGTAGCTAGACCTCCCACTCACTGGATTACTTACTCACTAGCTTGCGTGGTCCAGAACTCCTGCTCAACGACTCATTGTATCACCACCCACACTGGATTCAAGCATCCAGACTTCCACTCACTGGATTGCCATAATTAACTCAATGGATCCCAGGGTCCAGAACTCCCACTCAAATGTGCGTGTGGTAATTTGCCAAATTTGCTTTACTCTGCGGTGGTTCCAGCAGATTGAAAAACAGCAAATGTGATGCCACTGTTTAAAGAAGGAGGTAGACAAAAGGCAGGTAACTATAGGCCTGTTAGCTTAATTTCTGTAGTGAGGAAATTGCTTGAATCTACAATAAAGGAATTTCGATAGAAATTGTCCCATCGGAGACCTAGCATGTGTTCATGAACGACAGGTCATACTTAAGTAATTTACTGGAATTCTATGGGGAAATTACAAGTGTGGTGGACAATGGGGAACCAGTGGATATGATGTATCTGGATTTCCAGAAGGCATTCAACAAGGTGCCACACAAAAGGCTGCTGCTTAAGATAAAGGTACATGGTGTTACGGGTAATGTATTAACATGGATAGAAGATTGGTTAACTAACAAAAAACAATGAGTGGGAATAAATGGATGTTTTTCTGGTTGGCAATCAGTGGTGTGCCTCAAAGATCAGTGTTAAGACTGCAATTGTTTACAATTTACATAAATGAATTAGAGTTGGAGCCCAAGTGTAATGTGTCAAAGTTCGCAGGTGACACTAAGATGTGTGGTAAAGTGTGTAGAGGACACTGAAACTTCGCAGGATATAGATAGGTTAAGGGAGTGGGTAAGGGTCTGGCAGATGGCGTACAATGATGGTAAATGTGAGGTCATCCATTTTGGTAGGAATAACAGCTAAATGGATTATTATTTAAATGGTGAAAAATTGCAGCATGCTGCTGTGCAGAGGGTCCTGGGGTGTCCTGTGCATGAATCACAAAAAGTTGGTTTGCAGGTGCAGCAGGTAATTAAGAAGGCAAATGGAATATTGTCCTTCATTGCCATAGCGAAGGAATTTAAAAGCAGTGAGGTTATGCTACAACTGTATGGCATGCTGGTGAGACCACTCCATGAGTACTGTGTACAGCTTTGGTCTCTTTACTTGAAAAAGGATGTACTGTCACTGGAGGTGGTGCAGAGGAAATTCACTAGGTTGATTACGGAATTGAGAGAGTTGGCTTTTAAGAAGAGATTGAGTCGACTGGGTTTATATTCATTGGAATTTAGAAGAATGATAGGGATCTTTTAGATACATATAAAATTATGAAGGGAATAGACATGATAGAAGCAGAGAGATTGTTTCCACTGGTGGATGAAACTAGAACTAGGGAGCGTAGCCTCAAATAAGGGGAGCAGATTTAGGACTGAGTTAAGGAGGAACTTCTTCCCTCAAAGGGTTGTGAATCTGTGGCATTCCCTGCTCAGTGAAGCAGTTGAGGCGACCTCTTTGAATGTTTTTAAGGTAATGATGGATTTTTGAATGGTAAAGGAGTTAAGGGTTATGTGGGCAGATAAGTGGAGCTGAGTCACAAAAAGATCAGCCATGATCTTATTGAATGGTGGAGAAGGCTAAATGGCTTACTCCTGTTCCTATTTCCTATGTTTTTATGTTCTCCCTGTATCCCAGTATCCAGACCTCCCACTCACTTGCTAGATTATCATCTTTCAATTCACTGGAACTCACGATCTAGTTCTAACTCTCAACAGACAAGGAGCTTCACAACCCCAGTACACTGGATCCTCATCTTCCAAGATCCAGGACCCTGATCTCTCATTGGATCTTTTGATGCTGCACTGCAATGTGATGGACTCGTGGATCATCAACTGTCATTCATTGGATATGAGAAAGTAACCCATCACTCTTTGCTGCTATATCCTGGGATCCCAATCTGTCACTCACTGCATTAAATCCCGGGACTATAATCTGTCACCTGCTGCAACTGTGTCCCAGGATTCATATCAGTACTTACTGCATAGATCCTAACTTGCCATTTACTTTTCCCATGTTCCAAGATCCCCTCCTGCCACTCACTCCTCTGTTGCCCAATTTCAAACCTGTCACTCACTGCACCAGGATCCCAAAGTGTCTGGATATGACTTGTCACTCACTGCACTGAGATTCTGACTTGTCACACATTACGCTGGATCTTGGAAACCTGCCCCACTATTCAAGTCAACCATGAGAATGTTTTAAAAAGAACTAAACTTGGACCTGCTGTGGTCACCTGACCACAGATTGACATAAGCTTTGTGAGACACCTATTATGATCTTTGTGAAAATGGACTATCAATATTTATTTGGGTTTAGTACTTGAGACGTCTAAGGGCCAAAAGGATTTAGAAAGGAGACTGCTGACCTAAAACGGCTGCTGTGATCATCTGACAAGCCCAAGCAACATTTGTGACGTATATGAAAACAATTGCCACAGAATTATCATTTTAATCAAGAGACAATGAAACTCAGTGAGGCGTCAAGAAATTCACAACTCTTGTTTTACTTACACTTACATGATAACTTCACATATTGAAAATGAGAGATTATCTGTCGAGTCATTGAGTCGTACAACACAGGAAAGGCCCTTTGGACCATAGAGCCTACACAGTAATAACTACCATAAAAGGGATGCTAATCCCAAATTCCTGCATTTGTCCCATATCCTTGAATGTTATGATATTTCAAGTTCTCATCCAAAATTTTTTGAAGGTTGTAAAATTTCCAGCCTCCACAACCTCAGGCAGTGCATTCCAGATTCCCACCACCCTATGAGTGAAAACATTTTTTCTCAAATTCTCTCTAAATCTCCTGACCCTTACCCTAAAACTATGCCCCTTTGTGATTGACCCCTCAACACAGGAGTACAGTGGATCCCTAGTCACACTATCCATATCCCTCATAATCTTATACACCTCAATCATGTCCCTCCTCAGGCTCTCTGCTCTAAAGAAAAAAAATCCAACCTTATCTCATCTCTCCTTATAGCTCAATTGCTCCATCCCAGGCAGCATCCTGGTGAACCTCCCCTGTAACCCGTCTAGCACTATCACATTCTTCTAATAATGAGGTGACCAGAACTGCACACAGTACTTTAGCTACAGCCTAACCAACATTCTATACAACTCCAACATTGCCTCCTTGGTCTTATACTCTATGCCATGACTGATTAAAGCAAATGTCCCACAAGCCTTCTTAGCTATCCTATTCACGTGGTCTGCAGACTTCAGGGATCTGTGAATAATTATCCCAAGATCCTACTGTTTCTCTGACCTACCCAGTGCCCTGCCACCCATTAAATATTCCCACATTTTGTTTCTTACATTGAAACATAGAATATAAGAGCAGTAAGAGGCCATTAGAGCCTGCTTGACCAGTCTTCACGATCATGGCTGCTCGTCCAACTCAATAGCCTAATCCTGCTTTCTCCCCGTAAACTTTGTTCCCATTCGCTCGAGGGCTATATCTAGCCACCTCTTGAATACATTCAATGTTTTGGCATCAACTAGTTCCTGTGGTAATGAATTCCACAGGCTCACCACCCTTTGGGTGAAGAATTGTCTCCTCATCTCCGCCCTAAATTGTCTGCCCCGAATCCTCATACTGTGACCCCTAGTTCTGGACACACCCACCATCAGGAACATCCTCCCTGCATCTACCCTGTCCAGTCATGTCAGAACGTTACACGTCTCTATGAGATCCCCCCTCATTCATCTGTACTGTAGCAAAAACAGTCCCAACCTAATCAATCTCTCCTCATAACCCCAGAATCAGCCTGGTAAACCTTAGCTGCACTCCCTTGAGACCAAGAACATCCTTCCTCAGAAAAGGAGACCAAAACCACACACAATATTCCAGGTGTGGTCTCACCAAGGCCCTGTACAACTGCAACAACACATCCCTGCTCCTGTACTTGAAACCTCTTGAAATGAAGGCCAACATACCATTTGCTTTCTTTACCGCCTGCTGCACCTGCATGCTTACCTTCAGCAACTGGTGCACAAGGATTCCCAGGTCCCACTGCACACTCCCCTCTCCCAATTTACAGCCATTCAGGTAGTAATCTGCCTTCTTGGTTTTGCTTTTGAAGTGAATAACCTCACATTTATTCATAGTGTATCACCTTGCTCTTATCATGGTTAAATGAAGTGTAGAGTTTTCAAAAAGAATTGAGCTAGACTTAGAGTATTAAAACCAAGCCATACTTCAGTTGTTTGCATTGAGTAACACAGCAGAGAGAGAGAAAGCAACATGGATTGATAATGGCAAGGATACAGAGAGCTCTTTTCTCTCTCAGACTCTTTCAGTTTCAATCTAAGAAATGGTCACCGGTAAAAAATTTACTTGGGAAAACTAACATTGATTGAGAAATTTATATCCTACGCAATTCCTGAGGAAATAGGGTAATAAGCTAAGCAGTTGCAACTCAGGATTCGCTCCCGCAACTAAACGATGCTAAAAAACTGCAAAAAGCCTTTACCTTTCTGTTTTTATCATGTACACCCACCCCCATCACTGCCCCGCCACTACTTCTACATACTTCCTTACTTGTGTATTTGTGTGTTTGTTGCCGCATTTTATTATTTTCTGACGGAAGTAGGTTGAAAAAAAATCTATTCGCTTTCACTCAAGAAAATCTTGGAATTGGCTGTCCTCCATTTTCATAGCGCAGTAAGTTTAACTGAAGTATGATGGCTACAAAAGAAAAATTAAATGTTGTGATAGCTTTAAAAAAGAAGGGAGATGTGACCCCTCCTCAGCTGACTGTAACACTCAGGGAGAATAAACAAAATCGTGTGAACCCCCAGTTTCAGTGAAATCACATTCCATGGTTTAATTCACCCTTGTCTGATAATTTTCAATTTTAGGCAGTTTCAATAAAATGTTCACCAATCAGTTAGCCAGCTTGGAAAGACAATGGAGCTAAATTCAAGAATATGAGTTGAACTATATTTCAGCAGCTGCTTTTGAGCAGCAGAGCGCAGAGAAGGAAAAATGGATTTTTAGGCAAATGTTGGAGGACTCTCTCTCACTCCCTCTCTCTTTTCTCTCACTTCCTATTTTGCTCATCATCTTATGAAAAACCAAATTGGTTTAACAACCATTCACTGAGAACCCAAAGATATCTACAAAGCCTGCTACTGCTGATTTAAGTCACCAATTAAACAACTATGATCTTAGGTTAGGAATATAAAACCTCAAGAACTCTAAGAATTTTTTTTAACTGTAAAACCTTTATTCCCCCTGTCTATCTCGAGTACTCCCTCTTTAAAGCTTATCCGCTTTTGTGTGTATGTTAGATGTCACACATGAGTTATGTTTTTTTGGTGTTGGTTGGGAATTCCTCTTTCTTTTGCTTAGAAAATCTTGTCAATTGGCTTTCATATTGATCAAGTTAACTACATCTTTAAACTAAGTGTGATAGCTGCATGATGAAGTACTTGTTGTGGCTGACCGAAATGGAATTAAATAGAAAGTAAGCGATTCCCCCTCCTTACCTGGCCAATGCCCTGAGGATAACCAGCACCTAACCAGTACAGGTACCCTATCACTTAAAGCACTATGTACAGCCTGAATAGGGACAGGTGACTTACAGCATTAAGTACCTCAAAAATGGCTGATACATAACACTGTCATTCAATGCTTTGGAAACACATGTTTGCAGGTTTATGACAAACAACTTACAGCAGCCAATGCATCAGGAACACTGCGCACAGACATATTGTACATAGTGGCCAGTTACTTAATGTGACAAGTTGTATCTGAACATTTTTTGCAAATAAGAATTTGGGAGAATGTCTTTCAATATTCAGCATCTTGAGTGCAAAAAGACAGAAGGTCCTCAGTACTCTGTTTATTAATGCACTGGAAGGAAGATGAACTGTCACTTGGTGTTAGAAACAGTGTGTGCAACATGCGTTGTCCTATCATTCATTGCAATCACTAATTACGTATGGGAGATACAAGTAAAAGACACTCTATCAGACAAGTGCATCAGAATAGTATGTGCATGAGGATGGGAATATGCAGCGATTTCTCACCTGGATGGCTCAATAACATGCTAGAAGCTTCATACCATCCAGGACCAGTCAGCCCACTTGACTGGCACCCCCACCATATTCACTCCCTTCACCACTAACACACAATGGCAGCAGTATGAAAAATCTACAAGATTCACTGCAGTAACTCATCAAGGCTCCTCTGACAGCTCCCCTTCCAAACCGGCAACTTCTACCCACCTAGAAGGACAAGGGCAGCACGTACATGGGAACATCATTAACTGTGAGTTCCCCTCCAAGCCACACACCATCCTGACATGGAGATATATCTCTGACCCTTCACTGTTGTTGAATAAAAATCCTGGCACTCCCTTCTTAACAGTACTAAGAGTGTACCTCCATCCAAAGCTGTAGAGGCTCAAGCAGGCAGCTCACCACTACCTTCCCAAGGGCAGGTAGGGATGGGCAGTAACTGTTGGTTTAGTGATCAACCACACAACCTTTGAATATATTTTTTAAAAAACCTGTCTTTCAGTGTTGGTGAGGTAAGATGCTGAGATCACTATGCGTAGGCAACACTCAGTGCATCAAGTTGTACGTGTAAGGGACACACAGCAACTTGTTACCTCTGGCAATGGGCTCAATCTGTTCAGGAGACCGTACTGGGAACATAAGCACAAAAGCTCGAATGTGCTGTCCCCTGTCAGCCGAACAGTGGGAACAGGATGAATACATGAAAGGACCTATGTACTGCATATTCTAGAGCTATAGAATTATAGAGTTATACAGTACAGAAAAAAGGCGCTTCGGCTCATCGAGTCTGCCCCAGTCAAAAACAACCACCTAACTATTCTACCAGGAAGATTAGTATTAATATTCTATTAACTATTAAGAACAGCATGTAATTAGGGAGAGAGGGCGCCTAGTTCTCTGCTGCCCAACGCATATGCAGTAATGTGTACAAATTGAGAGGTTATAATGAGTCTAGTATCAACGCCATGCTGCACAGAGAAGGATGTGCAGCACTCTGTTAGCCAATTTAACGTGGACAGAAGGAGAATGGATCCTGAGTGTCTCATGGTCTAATGAAGGTGGAACATTCTTTGCACATAAAAAAAGTGCATTCAAGTGCATTGCCCTGTCCTTCAATGCAGTTTAATAGGGAAGAGTGACATACAAATGCCCAAAGGCTAATTCACAAAGAGTAGCCTATCCACAGGTTGAGGAGTTCTTCAGTATCGGTCCCTGGTTATGTAATGATAATAACGCGCCCACAAGAGGAGATGGTTTCTAAATAACGTAAGAGTCATGTGAGAAAGAAGTGGGGAGGTGATATTAGCCTAACAGCCCACTTCAGGAAGAAGGGATTTGTAAGAGGGAACACAAACAGAGAAGTGGATGGACAGTGTCAGGGTCCAATGTACTAGAAACAGCCTGGAGACAGGAAATTGCAGCAGGCAGAACCTCAACACTTAACAAGAGTGAGTTGGCACAGAAGTTCTCCAGCTTGTTTATGATAGCTTCATTCCATGGAGTTCCAGAAACCCTGGAAAAAGAGTTGATTCTGTTCTGTTTCTGTTGATGTTGATAATGAACCAGCAAGATAATCCAAACAAACATTTACATTTAATGTTTTCATGGTGATAGGCAGTAAGGCAGCTAAATTCCACACCTGAACATGCCTATGTCAATTAATAATTCAAGAAAGTGGCAACAGCTTTTAGGGTGAGAGAAAAATCATGCAACGATATGTATTGTGTAGCACTTGCAACTCAATTGAGGATAGCATATGAGAATTTGAATGAGGGAAGTGAGGTATAGTGACACAGATGCCTGTGTTCTGATTATGGCCAACTCGGACAGTGGGAATATAACACTTTAAAGATAGAAGTAATTTTGTATTGTCATCACAGGATGAAAGGAATGTTGCTTAAAAACACAGAGGAGAGATCCAGTTTGGAGATTTAAGTATAAGTACGTTGATATCTTCGGTGTAAAGACAGAATCTCAGTGAAAGGTAGACAGACCCAATTCACACAATTAGTAGGACGTCTAAAAATCCTAAGTTTTTCAGACACTGCAGAGGTTGTAAAATTATAGAGTCATTACAGCACAGAAAAAGGCCATTCAATCCATCATTAATCAAAGAAGGAGAAGAGGTGCATTATTGGTCCTGACATCAAAATGCAAACTTTTTATGAATGAAGTCACAGTGCTTATTTTTGTAAACTGATATAATAATGAAATGTCTCCAGAGACAACTATGACTGCATTCAAAAGACTCTATAATTTTGTGAATAAAATTTGGAGTCTTGGAGATTAATAAGCAGGTCAGATTCTCAAAATGTAACATTTGCTTCCAGAGTAGAAGGTCAATTATATACTTGATGTTTCATAATGAATAAGAAAGCGCAGATCACAATGGGTTCCATGAATAATCTACACCGGTTGCAAAACAAACCAGGATGTTCATGGAGGGTAAAATCGATCTAAAATCCTTAACTTTAACAACGTTTTTCATTTCTCAGATTAACTAACCATTGAGCTACCTCAGAAGCCACACTAATCCTGAAGATCAAGCAATAATTTCTTCCTCAACTGCTACCTCCTTCATCAACCTCATAGCTCTGTGAAACCCAATGCTTAGCATTAAGAAGTTGAACAGTTAATATGGGTGTGGGCTATGAAGGTGTCAGAGTATTGCAGGCACTCCCTTCTCAATGACATGTGTTGGTCACTCAGCCAGCATGGCATCTTCATCAGGGTTTCAACACATAACTGAGGCTGAATGTGAATGAATGAGGGGGACATGGCCACCATTATCAGGATGCAGCATGTCTCACTGCATGGAGAAGTGTGCTGAACCGTCATCTGCAGGGCATGTTATCGATGACTGTTCTGGGATTAAAGAACCTCTTGTGCTCCTTCCATTCCAATGTAGGCCATTTCCACCGAGAGCCCTGTGCCCTGCGGCTGGTGGGATGTTGGTTGCTGTGGCTGCTTTCCTGAGAAGGTGGAGGTGGATGCAGAGGACCTGGGCTGACGGCATAGTCTGCAGCAGCCTGCCAAGGATGGGGACCTCCAGCCCAGGCAGAGCCCTCTGTCACAGGGACCCCTCAGAATGCTCAGCATCTGCAGGAGGCTGAGAGTTTCTCAGCTCCAACTTCATTTCTTGGGGATGAACGAAGCTCCATGCGTCTTGGGATGCGATGACAGCACTGTGCTGGGTGCTGAGGTGAGACCTGAGAGGGTGCCATCTTCCCCCAGTGACTATGAAGGTGGCCATCACTCCGAACCTCGATGTAACTGCCTCCCTCCAGTGAGTGATCCTGTGTGGGATCTCTCAGTCATGCAGCAACAAAGGCATCAGGACAGTCACTGGTGCCATCTGTATAAGATCACATAATTTATACACTGAGACAGGGCTGTAGTCCAGACAATAGGATTCAGGAACATAAGAAAGCTGGCATCCCCCAGGCAGGGTGCTTTAGGCGGCCCGCATATGACACCGAGAAGGCTGTATCACAACATTATAGAATTCATCAACAGGAAGGATTCCGTTCCTTTAATGTTCAGGTGATCTGTCATCACTATTCTCACTTCCTGGAGGGTGTGTTCCAGCTAAACTGGCAGCTGCCACAACTCTTACATCCTGGAATACTCTCATGTACCTGCTGTGTTTGTGTGTCCAGGCGTTTCACCAGGAAGGTTATTGTGGGACGCGGCCTTCTCACCGTGATCATGGCTCATGACACCTTGTACACCATTGATGGCGTAGTGATATTATCGCTAGACAATTAATCCAAATGCCCAGGTAATGTTCTGGGGACCCAGGTTCAAATCCTGCCATGTCAGATGGTGGAATTTGAATTCAATAAAAATCTGGAATTAAGACTCTAATGATGGCAATGAATCCATTGCCGATTATCAGAAAGACCCATCTGGTTCACTAATGTCCTTTTGGGAAGTAAACTGCCACATTGCCTGGTCTGGCCTACATGAGACTCCGGACCACAGCAATGTGATTGACTCTCAACTGCCCTCTGGGCTATTAAAGATGGGCAATAAATACTGGCATAACTAGCAACATCCATGACCCCTGAATGAATAATGAAGAAGAACCCGGATTGATGCAGAGCGCAGATTCAATCCTCCCCAGGCCTTGACCAGGGCTGTGGTGGAACAGATGATGGGTCTGCTGATTCTGCTGCTTAGACCAGACTTAATAGTTGTAGGGAGGCAGTGCTCCAATATAATCCAGACAGAGTATACTGCATCCTGGCATGTTGTGCTCTGCATGTCATCGATGATCATCGAATCCCTACAGTGTTGGAACGGGTCGTTCAGCCCATCGAGTTTACACTGACTCTCCAAACAGCATCCCAAGCAGACCCACCCTTTACCCTAAACCTGCATTTCCCATGGCTAACCCACCTGACCTGCACGTCCCTGGACACTATGAGTAATTTACCATGGCCAATCTACCAAACCTGTACATCTTTGGACTGTGGCAGGAACGCAGAGCACCTGGAGGACAACTACGCAGACACAGGGAGAATGTGCAAACTCCACACAGGGTGGAATTGAACCTAGATCCTTGGCGCTGTGAGGCAGTAGGGCTAATCACTGAGTTACCATACTATGATGTGATTGGGACTGAGGAACCAAGGAGGAGGATGAGAATTCTGGGAGGTGCAGGAAGCTGCCACTGCCCGTAACAAGATTTCAGTTACATTTGGTGCTACAGGCCAGACAGAACCTTCTTGATAGCCACTTCCAATTACTGGGACCTGGGTGCAGCAGACCATTGTGAACTAGTTAAGTATTCATTCCTCATCATGCTGAAACCTGAATTGCCTTGTCAGGGCAAACCTTTGCCTCAATTGATTTTGTTTGTAGAAATGAAAGCTCATCTTTGAGATAGTCCAATTGCATCCATTTATGTGATGTTCCCCAAATGGACAAGATACAGGTGATCAGTGGGCACCCAATGGGTGTTCAGGAGGGATGTAGCTACAGGCAGGCAAAGTGCATGGTTACACGGTGACTAGGGTGAGAGAATGGAGAGGTATGTGCGAGTGAGTGCCAGCCATGCTGTCTATGGTCAGCAGGCAACATGGCTCCATGGCTGCTGGACCATAACATTGCCCAACATGAGACAAAGTTGGATTGCCAACATTTGCCTGGGTGCACAGTGGCAGTTCAAAAATGCCACTGGTGTGAGGGTTGCTGATCTTTCGGCCAACATCTGCTGAGTGGCGAATATCTGCTGGGAAAGGCGCGTGGTAAGTTTGAAATGATTTAGCTTTATTGTCACATGTACTCAAACAAGTACAGTGAAAAGTTTACAAGTTGCTGCTTACTGCACCATTTTGGGCACAAAGGTACTTAGGTACAAGTTCTTCAGTCCAAGGTGGGGTTGGAATCAGATGTGACAGATGCCCGAGGGACGCTATGGGTAATTTATGAGGAGAGTTTGGTAAGAAATCCCATTGGGCCTCACAACAATAATCCTTGCAAAAAACTTGAAGCAACTTGGAATAAGCCAAATAAAGGAAGATTCAGTCCTTGGAAATCTATGAGATGAACTGAACATAAGCACTTCATAACAACTATGTTTAATGCCACGCAACTGATATTTAAATCATAACTGACAATTTCTGTCATAAATCATTGACAGCTATGTCAAAAACATTTAACAAACATTCTGTGATGTGATGTTTACTGATCGAACATTCCTTGCAATCATATGACATTTACAAGTTTAATCATATTAATACAATCTGTCCTGGTCCAATCTGATTCCCAGTTTAGAGTTTGTTTATTTATAATTGAACTGCATATGGGTTTCATGGAATTTCACTTAGTGTTTATTTAAAATATTTGCATTGTCTCACATCCTCATCTTTCTCGGCAGCAAGCTTTGGAAATCACTTCCTAAACCTAACTCTGTCAGTGTCACTACAAGGTTGTAGGTTCCAGTCCAGCACTGGGACTTGAGTACAACAATCAAGACAGGAAGTGCTTCACTGTTGGCTATGCTGTCTTTCAAATGAGATGTTAAACCACAGGCCTGCCTGTTCTATCTGGTGAACGTAAATGGCCCCATTTAATAGAAAAACAGGGGAATTTTTATCTGTGTCTTGGCCAACAATAATTCTTCACTCAATAACACAAAAAAAAAATCAGCCATTGTTATATTTTACAGAAATTGGCCGTGTATAGATTAGCTGCTGCATTTCTTACATCATTTGAGTAATTATACTTCAAAAGTAAAGCACTGAAAAGTGCTTTGGTAACTCTGGGGTTTATTCAAATGTAAGTTTCTATTTTGATTTCCGTGTCCTGCAATAAAACATATTGCAGAGATCCTCTGTACTAATGTCTCCACCTTTGGTTTTGTGTAAGTTTTGATCTAATTGCATTACTGTGAAATTCCTTAGCACATTTTATGTCATCGAAGGCGCTATATGAATTCAAGTTGTTGTTGAAACGAATCGGATAATTTTAACATCGCTATTTTGAGAAGAATGCAGTCTGCATTAACATGAGGTAAGTAAGCCAAGGCATGGAGGCAACATGAATATTGCAACAACTTCACTTTGAGCAGATTTGATTATTTGTTGTTATCTTCACCCCATCAATCAGCAATGCTAAATCAGTTGGGTATTTCTGCTGTGCTTTTCAGCAACACAATTTTACAATTAGTAGGGCAATTTTTCTTTAACACCGAAGTCTGTTAAGTGAGTTGGATGGTGGGTTATTGAACACAGGGGTTTCACCAACATTAATGGAACGACATCCTTCTGTGTCCTACTACTCTAAAACACGCAACATCTGCAACATAACATGATTCAGAAGACAGAAATTGGCTCCAGATAACATAGTAGTTACTGAATTCTGTTCTTGGTATAGCCCATTTGGTCAGAATTTATTTGCCAAGTTAGAATTGACGCAAAGCAGCCTTGTACATTGAGCACCAACAGGTTTTACCACTGATTACTAGGATGTAGATTTAAAAATAAATAATATCACTACATCATCAGAGGTGCTGAACAACAGCACAAAAATTCACTGTGCATAAATTCCCATTGTGTAGTTCACATGCAACTTGGAAGGCTATTATTGAGTTGTTTGAATTCATCCTTTCGATAAAAGTGCCAGATACAACAATCTGTCGCAATATCAGAAATTGCTGTAAAATTGAAACAGGTCTGGTCGCATCTGTGGAGAGACAGCAGAGTTAATGTTTCAGGTCCAGTGACCCTTCTTCAGAACAAAATCTGTTGCCTGAGGGTTGCAACCAGAATTGTTTGTGCGAATGTCGGGGTGGGCTTTTCACTTGAACTACCACGGTAAAAGTGCTCAACATACTTCCGCAATGCAGTGAGGTAGTGTTTCCAGAAATGCAACTTTACCCAGTGTAAAGCTGGTTGCTGCAGACGTGTGACTTCTATCTATGCTGTAAGTACCTTTGTGCGCACTCTGTGTCAGCCATTGTGTAATTTGAACCATGTTGTCAGGAATGATGCAGATGAAAAATGTGTGGATTTTCAGATTTGTTAGGGAGTTGGCTACTGAAAGAAACAGCAGTGAAGAAGTATAATGATGTCTGAGTGGTTAGTACTGCTGCCTCACACCGCCAGGGACCTGGGTTCGAGCCTAGCCTTGGCGAATGTCTTCATGGAGTTTGCATATTCTCCCTGTCTCTGGGTTGGTTTCCTCCGGATGCTCCAGTTTCCTCCCACAGTCCAAAGATGTGCAGGTTAGGGGGGGTTGGCCATGCTAAATTGCCCATAGTGTCTGAGTTTGTGCAGACTAGATGAATTAGCCATGGGAAATGCAGCGTTACGCTGCGGGGATGAGTCTGGCTGGAATGCTCTTTCGAGGGTTTGTTTGCACTTGATGGGGCAAATGGCCTGACTCCGCACTGTAGGGATGCTATGACTCTAAGTCAAAATGGCTTTGTGTTTCCACTCCCTGTTGCTGTGGAAATAAAAGGAAATATGATCTAGTATTCGATAGTTCTTCCATTTTCAGTGGAAAGTCTACAAATTTTGTATAGAATTAATTAAAAACCTGAGAAAATCAATGCAGCAGGATGAGTCCTATGAGCCACATTTTAGCCTAAATCACAGTGGGGAGTAGAAAAGCCAGAGCATGGAGGTTTGGTAAACTTTGGAGATACACTGAAAATGTTAACATTGTTTTAGGATGATATTTGTTCAACGTCAGAATTCAGGGGTAAGGGAGACTGCTGAGCTAATAGTATTCTAATACTTCAGAGCCACACCACGGCACATCAGTGGAATCAGTTTAGACAACGACATATGTCCTCATCAGAAAAAAGGATTGTTTGAGGCTTAAGGGATGCTGTCATGAGGGCACATCTGCTGAGAGCGAATAAACATATTCGTAAGAAAGCTAGCAACATGTGTAGAAACACTGATGTAGTCAATCATCAGGTAGAGCATACTAATGGGAGATTAAATGAGGTTTTATATAATGCTGACAAACATTCAAGGCTGAATAAAGAAAAATATAGGAAAAAAGAAAATACTTGCAGAAAAGCGTGCAAAAAGATCAAGGGCTGAAGGAACCATGGAAACACTGAAAATAGGGGCATAAGTAACTTATTTGATTCTTTGAGTCTGCTCTGCCACTCAATACGATCAGGCTGATTATTCAACTTAGTATGTTATTCCCACTTCCTCTCCAAACCCCTTGATCCCTTTAGCCCTAAAAACTATATCTAATTTTTTCTTGAAAACATTCAATATTTTGGCCTGAATCATTTTCTATGGCAGAGAATTCAACAGGATCACCACTTTCTAGGTGAAAAGATTTCTTCTCATCTCAGTCCTAAATGGCCTACTCTTGATCCTTTGACTGTGACTCCTGGTTCTCGACTCCCTGGTCATTGGGAACATCCTTCCTGCATTTACCCTGTTGAGTCCTGTTAGAGTTTTATACGTTTTATGAGATCCACCCTCATTTTCTAAACTCCAGTGAATATAGTCCTAACCGATCCAGAGTCTCTTCATATATCAGTCCTGCCATCCCAGGAATCAGTCTGGTAAACCTTTGTTGCACTCCATCCACAGCCAGAACATCCTTCCTCAAATAAGGAGACCAAAACTGCGCACAATGTTCCAGGTGGGATCTTACCAAGGCCCTGTAGAATTGCAGCAAGATATCTGGACTTGAATCCTGTCACTATGAAGGCCACCAAATCATTTACCTTCTTCACCACCTACTGTACCTGCAGGCTTACTGAGATGACTGCAGACGGAGAACATCAAATGAATGCGAAGTGACAGACAGACAACAGTGCTCCAAGCATCATAGTGATCTTTACAAACTTGCACAACATAGCTCAATACGGTGACTCAAAACTGAAGGCCTTGAAAGTGATGTTGAGGTTTTTTGATGGAACTGTACTCACACAATTGTTCGGGGAATCGAGATCCAGGAGTCACAGTTGAAGGATCCAGCATAGGCCACCCAGAACTGAGATGAGGAGAAATCTTTTCACCCAGAGAGTGATGATTCTGTTGAATTCTCTGCCATAGAAAATGGTTCAGGCGAAAACATTGAATGTTTTCAAGAAAGAATTGGATATAGTTTTTAGGGCTAAAGGGATCAAGGGGTTTGGAGTGCAGCTAAAGCTGAGAGCCCAATTCAATGAGAATGAAGATTTAGTAGTGTCCTAGGCCTAACCATCTTCATTTGCAGGACCTTCTCTTCAACTTGAGATCAGAAATGGGGAAGTTTGCTGATGATTGCGCAGTTTCTAGCACCATTCACAACTCCTCAGATACTGAAGCATCCCACGCCCAAGTGCAGCAAGACCTGCACTGTATTCTGGTTTGGGATGACAAGTTGCAAGTAACATTAATGATGCACAAATTCCAAGCATTGACCCATCTCCAATAACAAATGCCAACCATCGTCCCTTGACTTTCAATGGCATAACCATCATTGAATCCACCCAGAATCACCATCTTGGAGGTTACCATTGACTAGAAACTGAATTGTCCACATAAATACTGTAGCTATAAGAGCAGGTCAGAAACTTGGAATACTGTGGCAAGTAACTCACCTCCTGACTCCCCAAAGCCTGTCCATCATCAGCGAGGCACAAGTCAGGACTGTCACAGAAACTCATCTCTTGCCTGCATGAGCACAGCTCCAACAAGACTCAAGATGCTTGACAATGTCCAACACTTGACTGATACCACATCACAAACATTCATTTCCTCCTCCACAGACACTCAATAGCAGCAGTGTGTACCGTTTACAAGAAGCACAGCAGAAATTCACCAAGGTTCTTCAGACAGCACCTTACAAACCCAGATCTACAACCATCTGGAAGGACAAGGCAGCAGAGACATGGGAACACCATCACCTGCAAGTTGGTCTCCAAGCCACTCATCATCCTGACTTGAAAATATATCACCTTTCCTTCAGTGTCACTGGGTCAAAATTTTGGAACTGACTCTCAAATGGCATTGTGGGTCTATCTACACCAAATAGACTGCAGCAATTTAAGTTGGCACCTTCTTACCATCTTCTAAAGATCACCTATAAGTTGCCTATAAATGCTGTCCCAGCCAGCAATGCCCACATCCCATGACTTATTTTTAAAGAAGGAAGCAAGAGTTTCTTTGTTACATTTTGGATGTGAGTTGGGAAATAAAGAGGGTTGACCACACAATTTGATATTTCTCTGCTCTAGAACAGCAACAACTAAAGCATAAAGTTGTCAGTGACTTCCCTGGTGTTGATGATCTTCTAGTCTATGGTTACGGGGACATAATGGGAGGAGCATGAGAACACGAAACATTTACCCCTGTGGGCCCTCTAATACTCAGCTCTCACAATGGCTTAGCAGTTTTGCCAAAGGGAAATGTGGCTTACTATTGTTTCACCTTGATTCTGTCACTCACATATGTTACTACTTCTGGTCTCTGTATTTTTCTTTCAATTGGAAGAGTAGTTTGGGTGCAGCGTGACATTAGCCTTCAGACTGAATTGCTTTCCATGCCTTTAGTCGTGCGTGTCTCCCCTCAAGGATTGCCTTGTACAAGTCTCTGCTGGATTCAATCCCTTTGATGAATTTCGCTGGTGTCTCAGTCTTTCCATCTGACTGGGGATAGTGTGGAGATGATGTATGACGCTGAATATTCCAAAACATTCCTTGAGGGGGAGTGACACATTATTGAAGGCATTAGAAGTCCACCTTCCTTCATGAATTGTTGCCTATCAAGATGTCTGCAATGACTCAACTGGGCCTTCAGGATTTCTATAGCCTTACTGGTAGTCATTGTCATCAGTTCATTTAACCCCTAGTAGTTAGCAAAGTAGTTAACAGGATTCGTGTGGCACGGTAGTAGGGTCCCTATCTCTGAGCCAGGAAGCCTGGGTTCAAGTCCCACCTGCTGGGGTAAGGGTTGTGACTGAGGCTAGGGTGGGAGTTAGGATTAGGATTGGGGTTGAGGCTAGGGTTTGTGTGATATTTGGGGTTGGGGCTGAGACTCGGGTTAGGGTTAGATTTGTGGCTGTGGCCAGAGGTGTGTAATAACAATCTGAATAGTTTGATAGGAAAATATCTAGTAGTTGACAATGACAAATGATCAGTTGTAGAGAATGTGAAGAGGTCTATTTCTTACAGCATGCAGAGAGTTGCATCTCGTTGCACAGTTTGTTCGATTTGAGCAAGACACTTGTCATTGATCCCAATGTCTCCTCTGGGTTGTTGACCTCCAGTGCATGTTGAGCTATTTCTTCTTGATGAATCTGGAAAATTTCACATTTTGTCTTAGCATCTTCAACATTCTTCATCAGCAATGCTGCTCTCCAAAGCATGTTGAAAATGTACTTCTGTTTCCCTTGCTTCTATCACATCTTGATTATATCTCTGCAAACTCAAAACATGTGGCAACATGAGGCCTGTGTGAAAAGCAGCTGTCATCTTGATTGAACACAGTGAACGTGACCAACTAGATATGTTGTTACAATGTTAGAGATACGTACGACTACAGAAACCTTCCTTCATTGCAAGCAGCGAATCTAAGAAGTATTCTCACCACCTGCTCAGAATGACAATTCTCATTGAAGGAACGTCACCTTCAGAGCAAGCTGATACCAGATAAACAGTATTGTAGAAAAACCTAAATAATTGCGGATGCTGTTAATCAGAAACAAAAACAGAATTTGCTGGAAAATCTCAGCAGTGTTGGCAGCATCTGTGGAGAGAAATCAGAGTTAACGTTTCGAGTCGAGTGACCCTTCCTCAAAACTGAGGACTGAGGAAGAATCACTCGACCCGAAACATTAACTCTGATTTCTCTCCACAGATGCTGCCAGGCCTAATGAGCTTTTCCAGCAATTTCTGTTTTTAAAACAGCTATGTATCTTTTCCAACACTACTCAGAACATTTATCCAGTTTTCAATGCAATGTTACAAAGCATTAAAGTTGAGATACACTCAAACCATAATTGTCCCAGCACAGGGGATCCATAAACACACAGTCTACTCCCGGTTAATGCCTACTGGAGAAACATCCATTTTCACACACACATTGTATCTTGACGCTTGCCCTACCCCACCGCTGGCAATTCATGTAGCCACACTCACTTTAATGCTGCGTGCTTTCATTTTCATAACAAGCCTCTCATGTGGTGTGCTAATGAATACCATCTGCTGATCTAAATTACAATATTCACACACAGCTCTAGGAACAGCAAGGCCTGAGACTGAGATTAGTATATAGACCATGCGACAGAGAAAAACGTTGATAACTCTGTACGTTCCAGCAGTTATTGTAAAGTTGTCTAAAGACATATATACAGCTCAAAGGTAGAAATAGCAGCTTAAGGTTTTTGACAAACCTTGGAATTATCTTGCTGAGGTGAGCATGAGCAGCCAAGAAATTAGGACCACGTACATAAGCTTTATTTTTAGCTGTAGAATCCCTTTACAATTTTTTAACCAGGGACTCTCATCTAACTGAAATTGCAGTATGCAAAAATTATTTAATGCTGCTTTTAATAAAGTGGGTATTTACATATAGATATCGATCTGTCTTTTGCTGCAAGGTCGATCTATCCTTGACCAAGATTCAGAGGTAGCAGGAACCCAGGGAGAGTGGAACACAGAGAAAGCGCAGGGAGCATGAGCATGGGAGGGTAGAGAATGGAGAAAGCAAGAACCCAGAATGAACAGATGCTCAGAGAGAACAGGACACAGGAGAAAGCAGCTGCATGGAGATAAAAGCATGGAGTTAATAGGGGAACAAGGTGAATTATGATAGAGCAATTAGAAAGAAACAGATTGTAAAGAACATTGTAAAGAAGATTGTAAAGAACTACTCTTTTTGAAGAGAAACTTTTCTCTTTTTCACTTGACGTCTGGCTCTTCCTGCTCTAGTCAAAATATATGAAGTGGACCTGCTCCATTACAATTTCTCAAACTTCTCTAACTTTTTAAGAATTTCGTTCTGTATGACTCTATGATCTCTGTAGACAAACCATTCTGCAGGTTCACCAATTTCTGTGTGCCCATCTTTCTTCTCAGCTTAAGTCTGTATCTATGGCTAACCCAAGTAGATAGACCATGGACCTTCTTCTTTTGATGAAGCTTTCTGGAAAAGTGGAAAACTGCATGACCAGTCAAAAACAACCTCACAGTCCAGTTTTACATTACCTTTCCGGACCGTACAATGTTCTATTTCAGTTAACTTGCTATGCAAAATATTCTCATATTGTAAACGGCATGATGAGTGTGAAGTTTTGTCAAAGCAGATTGTTCCAGGTTAGTTGACAGCAATAGTAATTAAAAAAAAACATCAATTTTGCCTTTTGTCTCTCTGTAGACAAACAGGGCTGTCCACTTGGAGCTGTTACATTATGGGGAATTTCCATATGAATTACTTCGTGAATTACAAAAAATCTGTTTGAAATGAGCCAGTTAAGAATTGTGACATAAATAACACTTGGAACAAGCATTTTTCATTTTGTGTCAAAAATGCTTAGAAATAATTGATACCTAAGATGGACTGAGGTAAATTCAGTTGATGTCTTAAGCTCCGATATATCATCTCAGACAGAAATATGTATCATATTAGATAAAGAGGACATGAACATGCTTTATCCAGGAGATGACAATGTTGAATAATTGAGCTTATGTTCCTTAGCTGAGGCTGTGTTGTCAATGTGACTCCAAGTGGATTTTTGAGTGATGATTAATTGCCTGCTGTGATGAATTAAATAAAGATACTTTTTAAAATTATTATTAGGCTCTGGAGCCTGGATTGCTTAGACAGTTCAAACCACAAGAACAACATCGTTTGAACTAATCGCCTCTTCATTTCACATCCAAACCACATACTTTTCAAATGGAACAAGCAGAAATCATGATAAAAATAGCAAACTCTGCATTGCACAGTCAGCAATAATTCTCATCGCTTTAGGTACATCTGCTAAAAGCTGAGCCACAGAATAATAACATGCAGCCGGACACTGTGCCAGATCAACGGTGACTTGGTTGTTAGCACTTTTGTTTCTGCATCAGAGAATATATGCTTCAAATGCCACTCTTGAGGCCTGAGTACAAATATCTGAGCTGTCTCTTTAGTGCAGTATTGCAAATGTGTTGCACAGTTGGAAGTGCTGCTTCTCAGATGAGATGGAAACTGAGATCTTTTTCAATCTCTCGGATAGATTAACTTATTTCTTTATTTTTATGCTTATTTTATGAAAGAAACGCTTAACCTTTTTAACTTTGTTTCTTTCAGCACATTGTACCTAAGTTTTTATACCTAGGTACCTCGGATGGCGTTGTGTATAGCCATTTGGATAGCACACTTTTCACTGTACTCCTGTACTTCCGTACTCGAGTAAACATGACAATAAAATCTAAATCCAAGTCTAGAAAAAAAATCTAGATGCGCACTCAGGGGAAGAATAGGGAAGTTAGTTATCTTGGGGGTCCTGAACATCTAGCCTCCAAATAACATCCGTAAAAAATAAATCACCACAATGATCTTGTTTGATGGAACTTGCTGTGAATAAATCGCTGCATTTGTACAATACAACAGTGACTACGGTTCACAAATTATTTCAGTAGTTCTTTGGAACATCTCAAGTCAAGAAAAGAAGAATATAAATATAGGACGTTTTATGATTGACAACATAATAACTGCAGTTATTCTGAAGCCAAAATAGCATGATTTTAATTCTTGTTCCTGTTTTCTTACTGCAGACTGAGGAGAGAAACACTGACAGGATAAAATATAACTGCTATGATTCAACTTGAAGACTACGTTTGCCTAAAGCAGTGTAGTCAGTTGTGAGGAATGATCATTGCTGAGGTCATCTGACTTTTCTGATTGAAAGGAGTTGCATGGGGAATGTGTCACACCACAGGGAAATGAAATGAAGAGAGAAAACAAAGTGAAAATCAACAAAATAAAACATGACCCTGACAGCTACAGTAATACACGTAACACTACCATGATTTCTGGTTTTCAAGTCAATTATTTTTCAAGTGCAAAACCAATTTACCACTATTCCTGTAAAGGCTCTGACTCATTCTGTAATAGAGCTCCACAGAGATCTCACCATGATAATCATTCTTATTCTTTAATTATGAACCTTGCCTGTTGCTGTGTGATAGCAGTTTCTTCTTGAGAACCTGACTGTCCTTTCCCTAGCACAATAATGTACAAAGTTGTTGTTAATCTTCCAGCTAGCTCAGCAACAATCAACTAATTCTGCGTGGACAAGCGTTCAAAGTTACAGTGGTCTGGGTCAACCTATAACTGCTCCAATCCAAAACCTGTTTTTATTCTTGCAATGTAAAATGTTACAGTGAAAATTAATAGCACTTAAGAGACACTCAAAGATGACAAGTTATAATCAGTTGTGTTCAGTCTTTGGGTTCTATGGGCACAGAAGATGCCAGGTCACTGTGCTTGCCCTGCCCCTCCTTGCAATTGAAAGAATTCATCAGGTGCTTACAGACTCATTGGTGGCTGATTTCTTCTGGCTGTGGTTGCTATGGTTCTACAATGTTTTGGTGCTTTCTATAATTGTTTCAAGTTGCAAAGGTCTACAGGGAGTGGTGTGGCAGGTGCTGGAGGAGCTTTTTTCTGATTTCAAGGTTTCTGAACAAGGCATTTGCTCCAAGATGTAGATACAGCGATAGGCATTCTCCTTGAACCACAGCAAGGCTGGGAGAATAAACAGAGACCACACAGTGCATGACAGGCTGCTGGAAAAGGGAGGAAGCAATGGGGACAAGGTTTCTTAGCAGAGGCTATATTCGCCCTGACTGTTCCAGGAGCAATTTGCCAATCTATCCAGAGTGAGGTATAGTGTGGTAAAGTCTAGGCTTCAGTGAGGTGGTCCTCACTAGAAGAATGCCACTAGTTGCAGTCAGAACTGCAACCTTACAGCAGTTCCAGGACTGCATTGCCAGTGACTGTGAAGGTGCCCATGAATGCTTATGCATTGACATCTCATAGATTGGAAACGAAGATATTTGCAACAAATCACAGTTTGGCATCAATGTTGTGTAACAGTGCCCACTATTTACATTTCATTGTCTTTTACCAGTGCCTAACAGGGAGTACAATAACGTTGTCTCTGTTAAGATTCCAGGCTTTACCATTATTCAGGGTGTAATTGACCGCAAGAAGATTGCCTTGTGAGTATGGAAGGTAACTTTGCCCTTCACTAGAACTAAATGGTTTAGCTACTGTGCAGTGCTGCTGAATGTATCATTCAAGTTAATACTGGAAATCCTGTCAGTAATCAGGAAGCCCTTGCTGTGTGGCAGTCCACTGGATCAGCTGAATTTGGTCAAAAATCACACAACACTAAGTTATTGTCCAACAGGTTTATTTGAAATCACAACCTTTTGGAGCACAGCCCTTTCGTCAGTACTAGTCCAAGACCAGCACCTCCACATCATCGGCTGAATTTGAACCACACTAGCAAGCAAACCAAACAGTGGCTATTGCTTGACAGGAATATCCATTGACTACATTACTGGTGACACCATTGCACAGTGTGGATACTTGGAAACTTCAAATACTGTGAAAACCAGACTGCCTTGCAGAAAGTAATATAGCAGACTGCTGGTGTGCTGAAACCCTACTTCCATTGCCTGGAGCTCTCTGCAAAGGACTCTGGAGTGTGTGGCAGTTTGGATGTCAAACCTTATGACGGTAGACTGTACACCATGATTAGTTTAGGATCATGAGAAGAAGAAGGACAGTAGGCAAGCTAGGCAGCTGTATACTGACCCATTTACCCATTAAGAGCTCAAGTGAGTGTGATATCAATAAATGCTACAGAGATTCCCCATTCACCAACAGTTCTGTGTTTTGCCTACAGTCTGTCATTGATCTGTCCCCTTCCTGAATCGAACTGTTTTGTGTGCTTTTCCCTCTGTTAGTTTCCTACTCCATGTTACCATTGTGGCTGCAGTATGGCTGATTGAAGGTTGCTGACTCTGAGTGGGAGAGATGCTGGATGACCTTGAAGGAGGATCTGAATCAGCATGAGGCCTACAAGGTCGGTGTACTGAAAGAGAGTCATATCGGAGGTAAAACATTAACTCTCTCCACCAATGCTGCCAGACCTATTGCGTTTCTCCAGGTCTTTCTGTTTTTACTACATGGCCTGTGTGCAGACCCACATTCTTGACATTGGCAGCAGCAGTTTTGGGTTGTCTGGCTGACCTGCAATGGAAAAGGGCTGGAGTAGGGAGGATGAGTGTTTTTGTCTTGAGAGAGGGGATGGAAGATTTGCTCTCTGGCACTGGTGTGATACCATGTTAACCCCTTACCATCATGACAAGCATAAGGGCAGCAGTTTGTGCTTGACCTGACACCAGGCATCAACTCCACCCAATCTAATTATGTGACACACAGTCTTTGGTGGAGACAACAACCCCTACAATTGCTTTCACAGGGAGAGGATGTATTCTGCAATGCTCTCCAGAACCCTAGTAATTATGCTTGATTTGTAATGCATTTATCTGAGATACCTGCATTGGAAAAAAGTACCTGAGGAACTTGTTGCTCCAGATGAACCAAATAACACAAAACTTGTATATGTCAATGACATCATGTTCAGTTTCAGCTTGATACAACAGCAAGCATCTACTGTGCTTTTAGCTAACATGCAATAAACCAACCTGTTATCTAGGATCAGTGCCTCATGTGTAAACACTCTACAATGGCGTTTCTTCTACCACTGATCATTTGACGAGCCTTAGACAAATCAGTGGCAAAGGATGATTGGTTGCATCGAACTACTTCTGGACCAGACCAGACCCCCTCAAAATATATTAAGAAGGTTCAGGGTTTGAGTGAAGATTTGTAGTCTGGGCGCTGGTTGTAGATGTTGGCATGTTGTCTCCCAGCTCGGCGAACACACCAACATCTCCATTAAGAAGGTAAGCCTAGATCCTAACTTTTTCTTATTTTAATGGTAAATTTGACGTGCTATTTTCCAAATGCAATTCGATTGGTCAAAATACTTGACCTTAAGCAAAACACAATTTATTCAAAGACTACAGTTAAAATATGACAACAGAAAGAGGAACTTGGAATAACTTAAGTCTTTTGGAAAACTTAATAGAATAATGCATTATTCTCCTAAAAAGCAGTAACTGTTCCAATATAGTAACCTCTTACAAACACACCCTTGGAAAAAGGCAAATTCAGAAAGACAGATTGTCTCGTGTGCAATCCTATCGGATATATGCAACAGCTCCAGAGAGAAAGTGTAGCAGCCGGGAGAGATTCACCACCTTCCAACTTTGCTGATACCCCAGCAACAACTGCTGAAAGCTAAACCTAAAATCCCTGGGTCTGTGGTGGGAGCTTGACCACACCCATTCAGGCTGCTTCTATTGTTGCAACTTTAAAACAAAACAACCAAGGCTTCACAAGTTGTTTATCTTCTCATTGACTGCTCAGCACCTGTCTTCCAATCTCTCTGTAAAAGAAACCATTCCTCGTAAACCCACAGAATTTTCACTGCCTTACTCTGACATAGGCAATAGAGTTACACCATATGGTAAACAGTGGCACGGATTCAAATTTTATGCAGACACCCCCAACAGATGGAAAAGAAAACGCAGAAGAAAAGAAAAATTTCATGATAAATGAGGTTATCACTTTAAAAGGTGCTCCAAGCAGATGCAGATGGTTAGTCAGTAGCTAAAACACAATTATTGACAGCAGTACCTATGGAAATAGCAACAGGGCAAGCTCTTATTCCAAAGGCAAACTTTCACCAAGGCGTTGGTAAGAGTTTCAGGAAAAAGTGTGTGGGCAATGAAAAGAGGCAAAGAGTGAGCCACACTTAAAGAAAAGACAGTGACCTTGGCAAAACAGACTTTGCAGGGAATAAGAGAAGGTCCCGGAATTAGTTAATTATCTGCCAGGGAAAGGGGGGCCAAACTTTGCCAAAATGATGCAAAGATTGGGAAAGGAAGGCAAACAGGTAAAAAGGAGAGAATTCTAACCTTTCACAATGAGCATCGCTACCATTGCGACCAGGTTTCAGGTGTAGCTAGTCACAGTTGTAAGGGAGAGTGAAACAGCCAAAATATAAACTTATATTGAGGTTGCAGAATAAGGAATATCTTAGAATTTATTTAAGCTAAAACGTCGAAAGAATCTAATAGAAGAAGAAAAGTGAGAAGAAGCTAAATACGTAAAAGGACCAGGATTTAATAATTAAACTGATTTTGGTGGGAAGGTTTACAAAAGGCCATGGTTAGAGAACCTTGGCATGGTGGTCAGTGGTTAGCACTGTCGCTGCACAGCACCAGGGACCTAAGCTCAATTCCACCCTCGGGTGACTGTGTGTATGGATTTTGTACAGGGAGAATGTCTGTCTGCATGGGTTTTTTTCTGGGTGTTCTGATTTCTTCCCACAGTTCAAAGATATGTACAAGATGATGGGAGGCATAGATAGGGTGGATAGCCAGAGACACTTTCCCAGGGCGGAAATGGCTATCACGAGGGGGCATAATTTTAAGGCGATTGGAGGAAGGTATAGGGGAGATGTCAGAGGCAGGTTCTTTACACAGAGAGCAGTGGGTGCGTAGAATGCACTGCCGGCAGTGGTAGTGGAGTCAGATACATTAGGGACATTTAAGCGGCTCTTGGATAGGCACATGGAGGATAGTAAAATGTAGGGTATGCAAGGTAGTTTGATCTTAGAGTTGGAAAATAGATCGGCACAACATCGTGGGCTGAAGGGCCTGTACTGTGCTGCACTGTTCTATGTTCTGTGTTCTGAGTGTAGGTTAAATGGATTGGCCATGCTAAATTGCCCCTGGTGCCTAGGGATGTTTAGGCTAGGAGAGTTAGCCATGTGAAATGCAAGGTTACAGATGTAGGGGGGTGGGTCTGGGTGGGATACTCTTCAGCATGGTGTGGAATTGATGGGCTGAATGGCCTGCTTCCACACTGTATGGATTCTACGAAAATTTTGTGTCAAAGGAAATGTTTGGCGCTTTAGACCGTGAAAGGTGGGAAAATGTTTACTTTCCCTGAGAAGAAGCGGGAAAACTGTATCTTAGCTTCAGAAGGAAGCAAAACTCTGCAAAAGGTGGACAGCCACAATTTTGATTATTGAATCCTTTATTGGGGAAACTGAGTAAGCAGTGCAGGGATACAAAGAAACAAAGAATTGCAAAGAAACAATGTTTTAAAAGTTGAAAGTAGTAAATGGCTATGTAAGTAGCAGTTAATAGAATGTAAAGTTTTATTGAAGAAGTTAACTGCAGCATTTCTGCGCTAAGCCCGCTCAAGTCCATGCTGGGCCCACTCGAGTCTGCTTTGGGTTTCCTTGTTGCTGCCGACGCCATATGAGCTCTGGGCAAGATTAAAAACACAAATAAAGAAGAAAAGGAAAGTGATCAGAATGGATGAGCGCTTGCTCAGGAACCCTGCTCCATCTTGATAAAGGGTCCACATTTGCTTCAGGGCATTTTCCAGATTGTCAGTTGTTTGTCTCAGCTCCTTGTCGACTCAACTATCCGAAGGGAATATTGCTCAGTCAGAAAAACAGGCAGTTTTTTAAAACAAAAAACAAAAGTGATTCAGTGGCAACTTTTCAGCATTTTGCACAAAGTATGATGCTTGGGATGTAATGTGTATACTTTGGAATCTGGAGTTGTTTGGATGTACTTAAACCGTTGAAATTTTCTGCTGTTCTTCCTGACTTTGACAGAAACCCGAAATAATTGGTTCAAAGAACATTTAAGTTGGAGATAGAATCCTTACAGTGAAAAAAGAGGCCATTCTGCCCATTGAGTTAAGACCAACCTTCCAAAGAGTACATAACACCATAAGAACTAGGAGCAGGAATAGGCCATCTGGCCCCTCGAGCCTGCCCCGCCATTTAATAAGATCATGGCTGATCTTTTTGAGACTCAGCTCCACTTACCCACCCGCTCACCAGAACCCTTAATTCCTTTACTGTTCAAAAATCTATCTAGTCTTCCCTTAAAAACATTCAGTGAGGTAGCTTCAACCGCTTCACTGGGCAAGGAATTCCACAGATTCACAACCCTTTGGGTGAAGAAGTTCCTCCTGACCTCAGTCCTACATCTGCTTCCCTTTATTTTGAGGTGATGCCCTCTAGTCCTAGTTTCACCTGCTAGTGGAAACAACCTCCCTGCCTCCACCTTATCTATTCTCTTCATAATCTTATATGTTTCTATAAGATCTCCCCTCATTCTTCTGAATTCCAATGAGTATGATCCCAGTCTACTCAGTCTCTCTTCATAAACCAACCCTCTCAACTCTGAAGTCAACCGAGTGAATCCCCTCTGCACCCCTTCCAGTGCTAGTATATCTCTTGTCAAGTAAGGAGACCAAAACTGCACACAGTACTCTAGGTGTGGCCTCACCAGGACCCTATACAGCTGCAGCATAACCTCCCTGTTTTTAAACTCCATCCCTCAAGCAATGGCAGACAAAATTCCATTTGCCTTTTTAATTACCTGCTGTACCTGCAATCGGACCTTCAGTGATTCATGCACAAGGACACCCAAGTCCCTCTGCACAGCAGCGTGCTGCAATTTTTTACCATTTAAAACATAGTCCATTTTACCGTTATTCCCACCAAAATGGATGACCTCACACTTATCAACATTGTACTCCATCTGCCAGACCTTTTCCCACTCACTTAGACTATCTATATCCCTCTGCAGACTTTCAGTGTCTTCTGCACAGTTTGCTCTACCACTCACCTTAGTGTCATCTGCAAATTTTGACACACCACACTTAGTCCCCAACTCCAAATCATCTATGTAAATTGTAAACAATTGTGGTCCAAACTGATCCCTGAAGCACACCACTAGTCACTGACTGCCAACCTGAAAAACACCCATTTACCCCTACTCTTTGCTTTCTATTGGTCAACCAATCCTCTATCCATGCCAATACATTACCTGTAATACCTTGCAACTTCATCTTATGTAGCAGCCTTTGGTGTGGCACCTTGTCAAATGCCTTCTGGAAATCCAGATACACCACATCCACAGGTTCCCCATTGTCCACCATGCAAGTAATGTCCTCAAAGAATTCCACCAAATTAGTTAAACATGACCTACCGTTCATGAACCCATGCTGGGTGTTTCCAATGGGACAATTTACATCCAGATGTCTTGCTATTTCTTCGTTAATGATAGATTCAAGCATTTTCCCCACTACTGAAGTTAAGCTAACTGGCCTATAGTTAACAAGCATGGGGCTGGATGAACACAGCAGGTCAAGCAGCATCATAGGAGCAGGAAAACTTGATGTTTTGGGCCTAAACCCTTCATCAGAAATCTGCAGTACCTTTTATCTCTGGCCTATAGTTACCTGCTTTTTGTCTACTTCCTTTTTTAAACAGTGGCGTCACATTGGCTGTTTTCCAACCTGCGGGAGCCACCCCAGAGTCCAGTGAATTTTGGTAAATAATTACTAGTGCATTTGCTATTTCCCCCATCACCTCTTTTAGTACCCTGGGATGCATTTCATCAGGGCCAGGAGACTTGTCTACCTTTAGCCCCATTAGCTTGCCCAGCGCTGCCTCCTCAGTGATAATGATAGTTTCTAGGTCCTCACCTGCTATAACCTTCTTGCCATTAGGTTTCGGCATGTTATTTGTGTCTTTCACTGTGAAGACTGACACGAAGTAATTGATTAATGGCTCGGCTGTTTCCTCATTCCCAGTTATTAAATTGGCCTTCTCATCCTCTAAAGGACCAATGTTTACCTTCGCCACTCTTTTACGATTTACATGTTTGTAGAAACTTTTGCTGCCTGTTTTTATATTCTGGGCTAGTTTACTCTCATAATCTATCTTACTTTCCTTTATAACTTTTTTTGTGGCTTTCTTTTGGCCTTTAAAGATGTCCCAGTCGACTAGTTTCCCACAACTCTTTGCTTTTTTGTAAGTTAGTTTTTTCAATCTGATACTTTCCTTTATCTCCTTAGACATCCACAGCTGGCTACATCCTACAGTTCTTCCTTATCACTGGAATATACTTCTGCTGAGCACAGTGAAAAATTGTTTTGAAAGTCCTCCACTGTTCCTCAATTGACCCACCATAAAGGTTATGCTCCCATTCTACCTTAGCTAACGCCTTCCTCATTCCTTCATAGTCTCCTTTGTTTAAGCACAGGACATAGGTACTGGATTTAACCTTCTCACACTCCATCTGTATTTTAAATTCGACCATACTGTGATCGCTCCTTCTGAGAGGATCCTTAACTGTGAGATCATTAATTATTCCTGTCTCATTACACAGGACTAGATCTAGGATAGCTTGCTCCCTCATAGGATCCATTACATATTGTTCAAGGAAATTATCACGGATGCATTCTATGAACCCCTCCTCAAGGCTGCCATAACCAACCTGGTTTGACCAATCGATATGTAGATTAAAATCCCCCATGATAACTGCTGTACCATTTTTACATGCATTAGCTATTTCTATGTTTATTGCCCGCCCCACCACGATGTCATTATTTGGTGACCTATAGACCACACCTATCAGTGACTTCTTCTCCCTGCTATTCCTATTTTCCACCCAAATGGATTCAACGTTTTGTTCAGTAGAACCTATATCATCTCTCACTACCGCCCTGATATCATCCTTAAAAATCAGAGCAACACCACCTCCCTTAGCTTCCTGTCTGTCCTTCCGAACAGTTTGATACCCCTGGATATTTAACTCCCAGTTATGACCATCCTGTAACCATGTCTCTGTAATGGCCACTAAATCATACCCATTTGCCATGATTTGCACCGTCAACTCATCCACCTTGTTTCGAATGCTCCAAGCATTCAGATAAAGTGCCCTTATGCACACCCAAGCCTAGCCCCCTACCCTATCTCCATAACCCTGGATTTCCTGTGGCTAATCTACTTAGTCTACATATTCCTGGACAGTATAGCATAGCCAATTCACCTAATTTGCACATTTTTGGAATTTGCAAGGAAACTGAAGCACCCCTTGAAGGAAACCCACAGAGACACTGGGAGAACGAGCAAACTTCACAGAGTCACCCAAGGCTGGATTTAAACCTAAGTTTCTGGGACTATGAGGCAGTAGTGCTAACCACTGAGCCACTGTGCCATCCACCAGATTGAAAAATTGAAGGGAAATTCCACTCTTAAAATTCAACTTGGAGTTGTTCAATATTGGAATATGCTATGAAATGGCCTGAGTTCTGTACCAGCACAGCCTGAATGGGGGAAAAAAAGTTTCCTACATTTCTTGAGTGGAATTCTGTCTGAAATGAGTTTGCAGAGTCCCAGTCCAGTTCCTAGAGGACATTGATCTAACTTTCTGCAATTTGATACTCCGGTGATCTTGCTCAGCAGGGTGGTTGGAGTGGAAAATGAGAAAAAGGTCATAACAAGGGATCAGGGCCAAGATGCAATATTAGGCGAAAAGTTGGGGATGGCTCTGCATTATGGTATCTGGTCTAGAAGTGCTTGATGCTGACAAGGTATAGGGCATCAATTTTAACATGCCTGAGTTGGGAGGGGTCAGGTGTGGTTGGAGGCAGTTGAAATGGAAAGAAAAGTGGAGGCATTTTGAGAAGCTGGATTCAGCCTGTTGGCATCCTGGTTTGCAGAACAACGGCCAGGCAGGCAGCCAATTCAGTGGAGGAGTCAGGTTGGTACGTTAATGAAGCCAGAAGCCTCAGACTTAACCTGTCTTGCAGGTTTAACCATAACCAGCCAAGTTTCCATGCCGCAGGATAGCTTCACGGAGAAGGCAAGTGGCTTTATAAAGTTTATTGTAGGCTAGGAAAAGCAACAGTACCTCCTACTTGGGGAGTTAAATCTGCACAGCGTTAAAGGAAACCCAACTCTGGGAGTTGCTGTGCACTCCTGGGTCCCACTACCTTCCAGCGCATCATTCTGTGAAACATCCCCCTTGGGGTACTTGTACTGGGAAAACCAAATAATCCCATCTTGAGAAACAGAAACAAGGACCTATTTAGAATTCAATGTAGAGCCATTTTCTGAAGAATGGTCTAGGCCCGAAACGTCAGCTTTCCTGCTCCTCTGATGCTGCTTGGCCTGCTGTGTTCATCCAGCTCCACACCTTGTTATCTCAAGAGCCAAAGAAGTCCATTTGGGTTCGCTAAACATTTGGCAATTGGAATATTTATTTTATCTTAAAAAATTGATTTAAAACATGATCTTCAGTATTCACCACTTGCAGTTTAGGACGCGTATTGAGGGTAATTATTTCAAAAACTAAGAGTCACATCTGTCAAAACTGCTGATGAATGCCATTCTGCCCTTAATGTGTCCTCCTGAAATGTGCAATTACAGAATATACATTTGTACAACATGCGGAGAAAACTATATACTACTTAAAGTAAGAACTGAACAACATCAGAGTAAATAAGCAACATTGCTTAAATTCTTCATTCTTACAATGATTCCAATTGTGAGTGGATCAGGAAAACGGAAGCGGATGATCCACCACTACATGTGGAAAAATAACCTAATTTCCTAAATTAGATTTTCTAACTATTTAAATCTAAACCTGAACTCCGATTTTGTTCCATAGATGCTGCCAGACTTGCTGAGCTTTTCCAGCAATTCCTGTTTTTGTATTTAATTTTTCTTCTTCATTTGACGAAGCATTCTACCTAACTTGGAAATTAAATGGATAGGAAATGATAGCCGTTGGTCAGCACTATCACATTTTTCTTAAAAATACAGCAGAATGCTGCATGTTTTAGAAATTATCTCGAGGGATCAATTACTAAGGAACGGGTAGTCCCTTGCCGTTTTGGATATTTTAAGTTCTCTAGTGAAAGCAGCAACAGGTGTACAAGCCATTCCTCAAAACAACTTGGGACTGTATATTCTTGTAATGCATCACTGATTCCCTTTCTCTTGACGATGTACATGCAGATATAAATATCATTTTTATCTAAGTTCTGTTTAACTTCTCCTAATGCAAATTGCTTATTTCAAATGATCCGATGTTTGCCTGTTATTGACATTGCTGTTTAGTTTTCATTGTTTGGATAATTGAAACTTTTTAATGCTAGACAAGCTCCATTTCTTTATAAGCTGTGGCTTTTATCAGTATCACTTTCCAGCCATTTTTACAATGCAAATGAAATCTGCAGCCTGCCCTGCATCCTGAAATAATAATTATCCAATCGCATTTTATATGTGCTTGATTATCCTTGGCACAAACCAAGATTCATATTTTTATTCCAGTGGAAGATCAGCTTACTTCAAAGCTCTATTGTCTTGTTCAAAATAAGAAAGATACTTCAGGAGGAGGCATTGGTCATTTCTATGTGTGTGTGGGTTTTGTGTGACCTTACATTTGCCATGATTTGTACTGCAGTAATTCAAAATAGTGAATTGAAGTTGTTTAAATCTACTTTCATGGAATTATAATCTGAACAGTTCAAATGGTTGTGATTTACAGCAAACAGGTGGTTCAGGGCAGAAACTTGTAATGTCAGAGATAGGACGACTCAGCAGGTTTTTGTGAAGCGAAAGTGATTGTGCAAAGCAGAACAATAAATCTAAACATGTTTATCTTGGCTTCAAACAATACTGACAGAACTAACACAGTCAGACTATGAGCGTCTCAAATTCAAATGAAATTCTGAAACGGTGGCGAAATGGTCATACCTATGTTAAGTACCATGATGAGTTGTGCGCAATAAAAAAAAACATACCAATGATTTAAAAATCATACGCAACATGAATATAACAAAAACATGGCGGTATGACGGCAAAAGTTAACCATTTCAGTCTTTTATCAGGGGTTGGCGGCGGGGGTGGGGGGGAGCGCAGTGTGGGGAGGTGAGTGGGGGCGGGCAAGACTGACCAGATCTTTGGCAAGTGTTAATGGACTTTTGACATAAAGAATTACAATGTAAATGCCACAGCACTGTTTGGATACTTATCAACAACATTTAATGCTTTGTACGAAGCAAATTAATTATTGATTCTCTATCTTCTGATGCAGTTTTACTCTAAGAACATGACATTCCAGAGATCTAAACGCATAAACGAGGCTGCCATTGTAGGAGAGTTGGAAGAAAGGAAATAAAAGCAGGACTAGGCCATTCGGCTCATTGAGCCTGCTGCCCTTTTCAACCAAGTCATTGCTGATCTTCTGTATCAAAGCCATTTTCCTGCGCCATCTTCATATTCCTTTGTATATTTAATATCTAGAAGTTTATTGAACTTCGAATTGAACATACTCAATCACCGAGATGAGACTGCCCTCTAAGATGGACAATTCACCATCCCTCCAGTAAAGAAGGATCTCCTCATCTGAATCACCTCCCTCTTATCATAGAATCCCAACAGTGTGGAAGCAGGCTAGTTAGCCCATCAAGTCCACATTGGCCCTCTGAAGAGTATCCCACCCAGACCCATCCCATCCCTGTAACCCTGCATTCTGCATGGCCAAACTACCTAACCTACACATCCCTGGACACTATGGGCAATTAAGCTTGGCCAATCCACTTCATTTGCAAATCTTCCGACTGTGGGAGGAACCCGGAGTGCCCAGACAAAACCCACACAGACACAGGGAGAACGTGCAAATTTCACACAGACAGTCGCCCGAGGCTGGAATCAAACTGGGGTCCCTGGTGCTGTGAGGCAGAAGTGCTGACCATTGAGCCAGAATGCCTTTACTTTCCTAAGAATTTGTGAATTTTTCCCAAGTTTTAAGAAAAACCTTTCCTGTGTTTATCCTGTTGAGTAAGAATTTTATAGTTAAATGTGTAACAGCTCCATGGTTCTCGGTGTCTGTTATATAATGATACATGCAATTAACAAAGACATAACCAAAGACATCAGTTTGAGAAATCGAGATAACACATCGGACTAGAATAAGCTTATAAAGAGAGAGATCTTGGCCATTACACCAGAGAGCTGTGTATAGTAACCTACAAAGTTGGAAAAAAAGGAATGTTACAGGACATTAGTAGTGGAAGAGCCTCACAGTGTATAGGTAGACAATAATAGCCCAAGGATACTGATATCAGGTACCTATGTATAAGTAGCTGTGTCAGCTTAAAGCACACAATAAAATATTGTCATCTCTTAGATAATAAACCAAGATCCCATCGATCCCTCAAGTGAATGTAAAAGATCCCTCAACACGATACGAAGAAGGGCAAGGGACCATTTCCTATACTGTAGCCAATATACTGGCATGCTTGCCATTGTCATGTGACTTCTTTGCCTCCTGTAACTTGTTTCCGGTTTGCCATGTGACAGCCATCATACACATGACTTTATGCACATTACTGATGATTTCCATATATTCCAACAGAAAATGTTAGTGTTCTACCACAGGAAGCAGCTCCTATCGTATCAAGTTTGAGATTGAAAACAGTATAAGAAGAAAGAAATCATGCAGCAATTGTATAGAGTCTGGCTGTGACGGTAACTGGAGTAGTTTGTGCAGTTTTGGCCTTCTTTCTCAAGAAAGGATGACCTTGCCCCTGAAGGAGTTCACGAAACTGACTCCTGGGGGAGTTAGGTGATTCCTAAAGGACAAAAAAAATACATTGCTCCATGGGAAGTAATTGGGCCAACTAGGGACATAGTTCTGAGATTGTAGAAGATCTAGAAATGATTATAACGATGCCTATTATGGTTATTGCATAACCACACACTGTGGTGAGCTCAACATAGACACTATATATTTCACGGCATATTACAGGATTGCTCAGCAGACAGATTAATTTCAAGGAATTTCAGGAATTATTGTTAGCAGGAGCTATAGCTCCCTCATGCTATCTGCTGCGTGCTAGATAGTGCAATAGGTGTTTATTAAAAGTTTGTTGATGGGATGTGGGTGTCACTGGCTAGGCTAGCATTTATTGTCTATCCATAATTGTCCAGAGGGCAGCTAAGAGTCAACCATGTTGCTGTCGGTCTAGAATCACTTGTAGGCCAGACTGGGTAAGGATGGCAGTTCCTTTCTTAAAATGATATCACAACATGAATAAGAAATGTTTGGACAGATATGGGCCAAGTGTGGGGAGGTAGGACTAGTTTCATTTGGGATTATGGTCGGCGTGGACTGGTTGGACTGAAAGGTCTGTTTCCATGCTGTGTGACCTTATGACTATGACAACAGTAATTGTCCTGACCTATAAAATTTATACAGGACTTGACAGCAGAGCTGGCATGGTGCTTTCCCTGGCTGGACAGTTGAGAAGCAAGGGCAGTTTCTCACAATTAGGAGATAGCCATTTCTCAGTGAGGTGAGGATGTTTTTTCAGGTGGAATTTTCTGCCTGAGACATTCTTGGATAATACAGCAATTAAGGTGTAGGAAGGTGAGGCAGTGGATCAACCTTGTATTTATTGTCCATCTCTAATTACATCGGAATGAGTCTCGAGTCACATGCAGGCCAGACCACGTAAAGATGGCAGAATTCCTTCCCGAAAGCTATACCAGATGGGATTTTATGACAGCTGACAGGAGTTACATAGTTACCTTTTAACCAGCTTGTTAATGGAATCCTAATTCCATTAGCTTCCAATGGCATCCATCAGATGGCTCAGTGGTTAGCACTCCTGCCTCATAGTGCTAAGGTTGTGGGCTCAATTCCAGCTTTGGCAATTGTCTGGGTAGAAAATATACATTCTCCCTGTGTCTGTGTGGGTTTCCTCCCACAGTACTAATGTGGTTTGGCCATGCTAAATTGCCTATAGTGTCCATGGGTTGTGTAGGCTAGATGGGTTAGCCATGGGGAAATGTAGGGTGGGGGGGCAGGTTGTTTTTTTTTCCCAGAGGATCAGTGTAGACACAATGGGTTGAATGGTCTGCTTCTGCTCTGTAGTAATTCTATAATTCAAATTCCACCAATTGTCACCATGGTGGTATTGAAACACATGACCTCAAAGCATTAGACTGTAGTTCTGAGATAACAAAGTGCGGGGCTGGATGAACACAGCAGGCCAAGCAGCATCAGAGGAGCAGGAAAGCTTGACATTTCAGGCCTAGACCCTTCATCAGAAAAACCATAGTTCTGGTTTGCTAGCCTGGCGACATTGCCACTACACCACTGTCTCATCTGCTTCTCTTGGTTACAATATGAAACTTTCAGTTCCCTTAGTCCTGAAGTCTGTTGGAATTAAAGACCGGTCTCCAATGATATCATTCAAGAGCTCAAGTTGCACAGCTAGTGGTCCATAGTGCTGCCTGCTCCTGGTGGATGAGGCTAAGCCTTTGCTGTGAAACAAGAAGAGTCACCTTATGGATATGTTTCTTTCCCCTCTTTGTCTTTGTGAAAGTAGCCGTGTGGATTAGGGAAACAAACATATTAAAATTAATAATATATTTTTAGGACACTCATTATCTATGAAACATATTCTTTAATTCTACTTCATATCTTCAATGATTGTAAATCACTTTGGGATGGTTGTAAAATGTGCGATATAAATACACGCTCTTTCTTACATTTCTTATTTTGCTTCATCAGTGTCTGTTTCAAACGACAATACGTCTTTTGAATTTCTTTCTAGTCCCTTACAGCTGTCAGCAAGTTCATCTACCCTGTGGAGTCCTGCCATATATCATTCTCTCCAGACCGTGTTTGCACATTGCTGAGCTGTTCATCAAAAAAAATTTAGGCCATTTTTTGCATGGTGCAATCCGTTGGGAACTCCGTCAGTGAAATAATCCTTTTTGTATTCCGTGCAGAATCATCCCCGGGAAGTATTTGCACATTCCAAATCCGCGTGAATGGAATTTTTGGCAATTAAATCAGTTAAGTGCTTGTTAGAGTCCTCAGGAATGTGAGAGGAACGTTATTAGAAAGTCACAAGTGAGTTGTGAAGGCCTTTTTCATGAAGAGAATCATTCATTTTATATTGAAAAAGAAGCAGAAAGGATCAAGGCTCAGAATTACACAGCAGGTTAAAAATCCATTGAATAAAAATCAGGTGGAATACTTGAAACCTACTCTGAAAACAAACAGTAAGCTGAGGGCGACACGGTGGCTCAGTAGTTAGCACTGCTACCTCACAGCGCCAGGAACCTCGGTTTGATTCTATCCTCAGGTGACCGTCTGTGTGGAGTTTGCACTTTATCCCTGTGTCTGCGTGGGTTTCCACTATGTGCTCTGGCATCCTCCCACAGTCCAAAGATGTGCAGGTTAGGTGGCTTGGCCATGGAAAATGCAGGGGTACAGGGTTAGGCTAGTAGAGATGGTTTGGGTTGGATGTCCTTTGGAGGGTCAATATGGCCTTGATGGGCTGAATGGCCTGCTTCCACACTGTAGGGATTCTATGGTTCTAAATTGTGTTCATGTAGTGATTTAGTCATAATATAAATTGCAAGAACCTGGAGTGTTATATTTGACATGATGCCACATGAGATGAAACGAGGGCAGATGGTCAAAACCTATCACAAAGATCCAGGCTTTTTAGATCATCTTAAAGAAGGAAAGAGTTGGAGAGGTTTCAGGGCAGAGTTCCAGAAATTGGGCATGGAAAGCTTGGTTCCTAAGGGTAGAGCCATTAAAGTGATGAGTGAACATATCTCAGAGAACTGTGGGACTAGAGGAGATAACAGAGATCCAAAGGGCATGAAGAAGTTTGTATGCAAGGATGAGAAATTTAAAAATCAAGACTTTATTTAAGCAGGAACCAATGGTGTGTATTTTCAGTTCCTTAGCCAGATGCATTCTCATGGGATGAGAGGGAACATGTAAATTAGTCTGGGTAACTAACCCACCTTCTTTCTGCCCAGCCCTGAGCAGACTCCTATAATACACAATATGGGTCAGCATCATAATCAACAGCCTGCCTCCCATATGTAAATGAATAATTAAAGAACAATTAGTTTTATTAGAGTCAAGGAGTTGTACAGCACAGAAACATATCCTTTGGTCCAACGTGTCCACGCCAACCAGATATCCTAAGTTAATCTAGTACCATTTGACAGCATTTGGCCCAAAGTTCTCTATTCCCTCACTATACATATATCTATCAAGATGCCTTTTAAATATTGTAATTGTACTCGACTCCACCCCTTCCTCTGGCAGTTCATTTCGTACATACACCACGCACTGCATGGAAAATGTTGCCCCTTATGTCCCTTTAAATCTTTCCCCTCTCACCTTAAACCTGTACCCTCTAGTTTTAGACTCCCCTACCCTGGGGTAAAGACCTTTGCCATTCACCCTATCTGTGCCCCTCATGATTTTATAAACCTCTATAAGGTCACCCCTCAACCTCTGATTCTCCAGGAAAAATAGCCCCAGCCTATTCAGCCTCTCCCTAAAGCTCAAACCCTCCGAATCTATTGACCTAGACAATACACTGCTGATGCTGCAGATGGCTGTCTTACGCAGGTGGACGGGAGTTACGTTTCTCAGCCATGTGGGGTGGCTTTCAGAGAAACTTGGCGAAAGTTTTGATAATCCCCAAAATGATGATTTAAATTAGATTTGTAATCTCCAGCGAGTCATGAAGTTATTAAAAACATATAGTCGTCAACTTTAATTCCAATCAATTTGAAATGTAATCTGTGCCCAGCTCTGAAATGTAACTACTGTGAAATCAGTGCGAGGATCTAGTGGAGGAAGTCAACACCATACAGCGGGTGAGTCAGTGTCTGTAAAACATTTGACATTTTGGGCTTCTATCATTTCTCAAAACTGATTAGCAAAGGGATGGATAAGATATTTGAATAAGGAGAAAGTGGAGGAAAGAGTGCTATAAACCAATGCAAAGGGGAAGGTCAAAAGTAGACAATTATTCAGCAAACAAAATGGTGAGTGATGAGGAAGACACAAGGAAACAATTGATGGGCTTCTGATGCTGAAAAGTTCACTGGCTCCACCAACCTCACTAACAGAACCATCAGGATCTTAGCAGAGAAGTTGCGATCTGTCCCATCAACATTTCTGAATTATCGAGATTTGGCAACACAGGATGTTAATTCATCTCATCTGATCTGAGTTAATGTTTATTGTCCATGCTTTTATGTCTCCACACTATTCCCATGTCACTCCCTCCCTTTTCCATCAACCCCCTATCTACACGTGGCCGACTCTTATGTGGCTCCTCTCAGACCATCTGATCACTGAGTATTCACAATGTAAGAATTCAGAGCAAAAGAGAAAGCTGATTTTAACTGGTTATCTTGAGATTTCAACAGCAATGTATCTAATAATGTTCTGCACACTAAACACTAACTTACAAATGGAGATCTTGCAACTATGCAACAAGAGGCCAGGGAATATCTATCTTGAGTTCAGCCAAAGTTGCACCCTGCATATTGTACAAAATGGCATTGACGTTGAAGTAATTTGACATTGGACCTCAATGGGCATGAGGAGTAAAGGGTTAAACTCTTGAAGCATATACTTTGGGAACTATTTTAATGATGACATTATGATCACATGATGACGGAGATGCAATGGCTTCAATCTCATGTTTAGCTTTGTTTACGCAGTTAAAATGATGTAAACAAAGAATTCCTTTGAAAAGTTGTCAAATTCCAACAATCTCTTTCCTGGAACAACAAACACTAAACATCCTTCAAAACACCCACACAGCAAAGACAACAAGGAAAAAAAGTCCACGCAAACAGTTTAAGCACTGGTATGATAAAGGAAAAAGAAAGCTTAACGAAAAAACTTACATTTCTAGAGTGCATTTTGTGACCACGGGATAGCCAAAAGCGCTTTATAATTAGTATTTTTGAAGGATAAACCCTGTTGTATCATGGGAAGTGTCACAACCAATTCAGGCACAGCAAAGTCCCACAAACAGCCATATGCTAGTGACCTGATAATCTAACCTTTGTCATGTTGTTTTGAGGGATGAATATTGGCCAGCACATCTGGAGCACTCTCCTGCTGGTCTTTAAATAAGCTATGGGATCTCCGACTGAGTGGACAGACTAGGGTCATCTGAAAGATGTCACCTGCAATAGTTCAGTGCCCCTCAGGAACGTACTGGAGAGTTAGCCAAGATCATGTGCTCAAATCTCTGGAATAGGAACAAAACCGCAACCTTCCATCTCACAGGCAAGAGCAATATGCTGAGCCTTAGCTAACATCTCGACAGCTTTAGCATTAAAACACTTATTTCCTTCATTTGGTCAGGGGTTTATTTAGGGAAAAATAGATCTAATAGATCTAGTTACAATTACATAAGATCCAGCATGTCTTTAAAGCTGCCTGTACAGTTTAAAGTGAATTCAATCTTACCACATTTCTCTTTTCAAATATTGATTTACATTTACAGCACAAACAACTGGTAGATGGTTTGTGAGGCCTATTTTTCCCTTCCAATATATGTCCAAAATATACATAAGGGGATCAATTTTCCTGTCATCTTTTGAATGGACCTCTCAAATGTTAATTCTGATCTCTCTCTCTATACTTTCTCTTCAGCTGTAACACTGTGTTCTACACTCTGTTCTGCTACCTTGATGCACGTTGTCTTGTAAAACCTGCCTGCCTGACATGCAAAACAGCATTTCTCGCTGTATCTCAGTACACATGACTAATATCAATCACCTACTGATACTTCAGGAGTTGCTATCGAACAAAACTGAAATGTAAATTATTATGAGCCACTATTGTGCCAATTCTGTGCACACCACAATGGCTCTGCATTTCTTCATCCAGAGAGTGCTGAGCCTTTGTAATTCTCTCCCACAGAAAGACACTGAGAACGAGTTAGATACAGTTCTCAGGATTAAAGGGATCAAAGGGTGTGGGGAGAAAGCAGGAATAGGGTATTGAGTTGGACTATCACCCATGATCATATTGAATGGTGTAGCATATTCGCTGGGACGAAATGGCCTACCCTTGCATCTATTTTCTAGGTTTCTATGCCATCCAGGATTGCTTTGGGATTCTAGAGAATGTGTTAAATTTTAAAATGGTTGCCTTTCACATGTATAATTAATTTCTCAGCATGTTAGTTGTACCTAACAATGTTTGGAATTCAAAACTAAAAGTGAATACTTCTTTTTGGAACTTAGATTTACCAGTTGATGTTAAGTAAATAGTGGTGGAAGATATTGATTGGATCGTTACTTGAGCACATATCAAGAGACAATTACTGACACAGGAGTAGGCTGATGTTAGGAGCAATATATCTGTAATGGTTCACTCTGTGAATAAATCTTTTATAAGAATGCCTATGGCCTCTTCCTTGATCAACTAGTTGTTGGGAGAATAACACACAGCAGATGTCAATATTTTTTATTAATTGTTGGGCTGTGGGTGTCGCTGGCTGGGCCCAGCATTTATAACCTGTCCCTAGTTGCCCTTGACAAGGTGGTGGTGAGCTGCTTTCTTGAATACCTGCAGCCCATGTGCTGTAAATAGACACACAATGCCCTCAGGGAGGGAATTCCAGGATTTTGACCCAGCGACAGTAAAAGCACAGCGATAGATCCCCAAGTCAGAATGGTGAGTGGCTTGGAGGGGAATGTGCAGCTGGTGGTGTTCCCATGTATCTGCTGCCCTTGTCCTTCTTGATGTAGGTGGTTGTGAGCTTGGAAGGTGCTGTCTGAGGATCTTTGGTGAATCACTGCCGTGCATCTTGTAGATAGTACACACTGTTGTTACTAACTGTCATTGGTGGAGGGAGTCAATCTTTAAGGTCAACATTCTGCTAGTTTTTGTTTCTGTGAGGAGGCACGAGATTCATTTAGGAGAGTTTTGGAGGGATATGGGCCAGGAGCAGGCAGGTGGGACTAGTTTCATTTGGGATTATGTTCAGCATTGACCAAGTCTGTTTCTGTACTGTATGACTCTATGACCTCTACTGTCACAGGTCAATGCAAATGATGTTGGCACGTCAATCACTGTTGATGGAGCCTTGGAGCAGCTGCAGCTTAAAGGAAAAATTGGATGCGGTGCCAATCAAGTGGGCTGCCTTATCCTAGATGGTGTCAAACTTCTTGAGTGTTGTTGGAGTTGCACTAATTGGGAAGTATTCCACCACACTCCGTACTTGTGCCTTGGAGATGGTGGACGTGCTTTGGGGAATGACTGGAAATGAACTCAATGTCAAGAACCTTCATAAATTATGACTACTATTATTATAGTCCAGGCAATCCACTGGGAATTGAGGCCATGCTCTGGAGTGGATGAAAGTTGCACTTTCCCCATCCCTGGTCAAGTTTCAAGTACCTCTTGAAGTTTTGAGTCCCCAGCCACTCTGTGTTCCTTGTGCTAATTTGACCTTGCCCTCCGTGTGTCAAACAGGATATATCACTTTGTAGAACATATAGCGAGATGTCAATAAAATTCTTGTCATCAGCTGCAACAGTGAAAAGACTGGCCTCCCCGAAGGAAATACTTCTGTTTCCATAAAGTAAATGTTTTTGGCTCTAAGGAGGTTGATTACTACGAACCTGATCCAAAGGCTTCAGCTGTTGGACTTTGAGCTATACTTACTTACTGTAAATATCTGTTATTTTAGAAAAATATTAATAAATCAAAGGAAAAACCAGTTAAATTTCTATGCAACATTTGGCCTGCTCCTCTTGATTAAAATAAATACTGTTTCTTTAAAAATATCTCTGTGGACATAAATGATCCATCCACTTATAGTAACTGGAAAATTACATCGGCTTTTCCTTGAATCCATGTTACAAATTCTGTTAAAATTCTGTATGTAGACTTTGCGCAGTCGTGTAAAATGGGTAATCATGAATCAGCAGTCAGGTTGAGGCAGAGGAAATTGAAAATCTTATGGAACTTAAAACAATATTTTGACTAACTATCAAGGGTTGGGCATTATCCCACTCAGCCAAGATCTACGTCCATAGGATTTTTCATATAGTGTAATGGAGGCTTCTCTGTCAATGCAGCTCCAAATGGATGCAGAAGCGATGCACAGAAAGGGCAGCAGAGGTAGACCTGAGTTTAAATCAGCATGAACCATGTTGTGCCAAGCTGTAGTGTACTTGGCAACTTTTTGGGGTTTAATCTGGTGAAAGAGATGGCGGTGTTCAATAGCAATTCTGAATGCTGAGTGTTCAAATCACCAAGACAGTTGGCGTAACAACTCCCAGGCAAAGGATTAAAATTACAGTCTCATTTAATCGCGGTGATCGCAAAACTGACTTTTCATAAAAATACATCTAGTTCACTAATTTTCTTTTAGGGAAGGAAAACTGCTGCCTTTACCTGTTGTTTGGCCTCCATGTGGCTCCAGGCAATGTGCGGCCCTTTCCAAGGGCTCAGCAAGCCCTCAGGATAAGGGCAGTGGAGGATGGGCAGCAAGTGTTGGCCTTGCCAGCAATGCCCACACCGATTGGAAGAATAAAGAAATATAAACAGTCTTCCCACTTTCAACCTTCCCACACCCACGCCATTGATCACTCGTTTGTGGTGTACCACCTTCACCAACTGGAGAGTGAACGGGACCTTCACTGCCTGAGTGGGTGATTCTTTGATGTTGATCCAAACAACTTTTAGCCTCGTAGCTAATTTTTCGTAACTAATAAACTAAAGCATTCCAAGAAAATTAAAATATAAGTACATTCCTATGACTTCTCTCCTAGGTTACTCATAATAGAGTCTGGAAGATTAATCTATAATCTTTAGAGACGCCAAGGCAATCCTGAATGCCTAAACTGAAGATTGGACCCCAAATCCTTCTGGCAGAGAATTCATGTCACGGATTTGATTCATTTACTTTCTCATTATTAACCGAAACGTGATAAATATTCTAATGTCATTGTAAGTTTATATATTTAATCAGAGCACTCACAAAAAAGGTCCTGTACAGCTGCACCTGTGGGTGGAGAGATGTTTTCTTAAATGTACAATATGCCCTTTCATAGGTGCATGGGCCATGGGCACCGAATGAAATAAAGCTCAGCTTTTTTTCTCTCTCTCTCGCTCTAATTTCTGCTTCAGGGACCTACAGAACAAGACAAACTTGTTTCTACTTTTCAACCAGACCCTGCACTTTATCATGATGTTAATGATGTACTCAGGAAAATCATTCTTTCGTGATTTAACTCTATCCTATCAGATAAACTTTCCATCTATGTATCCCAGTTTGGCGAACACCCCCCAAGCTTTCTAAACATGTACATCTGACCTTGATCTCTAATAGTATTCAAGTAAGTTTGTCAGCAAATTCATTCTGAATGTTTCTCTTGGCTATGCATGCTGCTGGATAAATGGCTCTTTTCTTTCCGTGAACCCTATATGAGAGGCTAAGGCAGCATTAAAAAATTAAAAAGCTATGATGATCTGGCTGACAACAATTTCCCACCCAACTTGTAGAGAGTTATTGCCGCACTCTTATCAAATTGAGGTTAAAGTTAAGACATTCCTTTATTTGGGAGCTGGTAATTAGAAACACAAAACAGCTCAAGTCAAAAGGGAGTGAATTTCTGGAATGCATTCAAGGTAACTTTCTAGAACCAACTGTAGGAGAAGCTTGAGTCAAAATAGTGGTGGCGAATGACCTGGGTGCTTCACCATATGTATTGGATCTGTTTAACCTTGAGTCCATGGTGCCCTCTGCAAGAATGTTTTATTTACAGCTTAGAATATATTTGCAATCTCTCAAGATCTTGTTACAGTTCTACTCCCTTCCAGTTCTCTCCTAATCCCGTGATGCTGATGTGGAGGCGCTGGTATTGGACTGGGATGGACAAAGTCAGAAGTCACACAACATCAGGTTATAGTCCAACAGGTTTATTTGAAACTACAAGCTTTTGGAGCATAGCTCCTTCATCAGGTCAAGTGAGACAGATGCACGCAGGCACAGCATTTATAGGCAGAGAGATCAAAAGATCATACGAATGGCGTGGGTGGGGTGTCGAATAATAAGCACCTGCAGATGATCAAAAGTAGTAGATAGTGTGAGTAAAGTGTCAGCAGCTGAATAACAAGTGAAGGGATGCCCTATAATCCGATTAAATGAGGCAAGAGATAATTACAAAAGAATTAAAAATAATGTGGTGCAAGATCAAATGGCTGGAGTAACATGATAGGTATGAGTCCATGCTGAAGGTCTAACTAAAGTAATGAGTAATCCAAAACTATACAAATTAAGGGAGAGAGATCATAACAATTTATCGAGGTGAAGGTGTCAAAACAGGACAGTACAGAAGATGTTACAGATACAGAACAGTGTGGTGGGGTCACATGTAGCATGACATGAACCCAAGATCACAGGCCGTCTTCATGGGTACGGGACTTGGCTATCAATTTCTGCTCAGTGATTCTTCATTGTCGTGTATCTCGAAGTCTGCCTTGGCGGATGCTGACCTGAAGATCTGAGGCTGAATGTCCTTGACCCCTACGGGGAGGGAACGTTCCTGTCTGGCGATTGTTGCATGGTGTCCATCCATCCGTTTTCTGCATGGTCTCGCCAATATACTATGCCTTGGGTATCATTGCCTGCAGCGTATGAGATAGACAATGTTGGCCGAGTCGCACAAGTATCTGCCATGTACGTGGTGGGAGGTGTTTCCATGTGTGATGGTAGTGTCCATCTCGATGGTCTGACATGTCTTGCAGTGGTTGCCATGACAGGGTTGTGTAGTGTTGTGGTCGACGTTGTCCTGAAGGTTGCTGGGCAGTTTGCCGCGAGCGATGGTCTGTTTAAGGTTTGGCAGTTGTTTGTGACACTATCAACTTAATAAATTGTTATAATCTCTCTATCTTAATTAATTTGTACCATTTTGGATTACTTGTTATTTTGGTTAGATCCTCAGCATGTGACTCTTCTACCTATCAAGTTATTCCAGTCATTTGGTTTGTATCCAGCACCATCTTATTTTTATTTTTTTGTAATTATCTCTCTGTCTCATTTTATCAGATTTTAGGTCATCCCTTCACTAGTTATTCAGCTGTTGATGCTTTACTCACACCGTCTGAAACTTTTGATTACCTGCAGAGACTTATTACTCTACACTCCACTCACACCATTTGTGTGATATTTTGATCTCTCTGCCTATAAACTCTGTGTCTGTGTGCTTTCCTGTCACTTAACCTGTGACCCTGACATCCCATGTTATGTACCAACAGGTTCGAAAACAGCTTCTTCCCTGTTGTTATTAGACTTCAGAATGGGCCTCTCAATTTTCAAATCCAACGTTGGTCTTGCTTTTTATGTACCTTCCTTGCAGCTGTAACTTTGTATTCCTCGCTCTGTTCTCTTACCTTAATGCACTTTGTGTGATATGATCTGTCTGTACTGCATGCAAAACAAAACTTTTCACTGTACCGAGGTACACGTGTTGTAAAAAATCAAATCCAAAACATTATCATGTGTCATTACTCTGCACTAGTTTGTAATTGAATACTCATTTAGAAATTTTTTATTCATTGTGTTCAGAGATGTCACCACTGGAGTCGGTGGGACTTGAACTCAGGCATTCTAGATCAGAGGTTGAGACACTACCACTGTGCTGCAAGACACACACTTACCTACAGTTATCAAAGCGTGACTGAATTCAATAGTTGCCTTGAAAAGGCTTGACACAGTCGCCACCAACTTAGCCTACAGCGTTTTGCTGTAGCGTGTGGCAGACTTGTTTAAATGCAGAGGCTGTTCGAATTTTCTTTCATGGCTGCCCAGGCAAAATAGTTCAACGATGCCTGTGCAGGAACTTGCAGGTTGCTATGCAGCTGCCCTGCTGTGCACTTTAGTTGGGACATTCTTCTCCATTTTGGCATTGCTAGCTTTAACATGGTGCAGCAGAGACTGACTGCAAAAAAACTGCCCAGAAAATGTTACTGGGAGATGCAGCACATGAACAGTGGCTTAATCCAGAATACACTGCTAAGCAGAAATAACCACTTACTGTTAAAACAATGTCAAATGAAGAGAGAGAAAATGAAACAAAACAAAGTTTATCTGGGTACAAAAAAAAAAGCAGATTGGCAGGAGCAACATAAATATCATTAAAGATAGTCAAAATCTTCAGAACTGCAAAGGAGCAATATGAATGGAAACGTGTTCTGTATGTCGAGATTAACGCAAAATGCTTTTATTATTAAATCAAAAGAAAGAAGGTAGTCAAGGATAGCATTAAAAATCATTGAGGTAATATTGCAAATGAATATAAGGAAACGACAGGCTTGTCATATAATTAAACTGTACCGATCTTCACCATAGAGAAAGGAGATAATGAACCTGACAAGGAAAATTAATAACAAATCAAGGACTGGAACATTGTTTGGAATTTGAGACAATAAGAGAGCGCCAATTTTGATCTTTAAAGGTTAAGTTACATCCAACTATCCTAATTAATTTTTGCAGGAAGTATCTAAAACCGTAGATGGGGGAATGGATACAGTTTATATGGTATTTAATAAGGTTCTTCATGATCACAGATAATTAAAATTAAAGTTTATGGAGTTTGAGGTGAACTTTTGATCTGCCGAGAAAACCAGTTAAGATGGCAGAAGGCAGAAAATGGATCAATTCTACATACTTAAACTGTCCCATAATAATCTGTGCTGTGGCCTTGAATATTTACCACACTTGGATAACACATTGAAAGGTTTTATATCCAAGACTGTCAATGACAAAATTACTGATGGCATAGTAATTTGTACTGATAGGGAATGGAATATCAACCTTGATATCCAGACAGGGGTAGACTAGAAAGGGGAGAGAGTTTTGCTACAGCAATACAAAGCCCTAGTTAGAAAATCTCTCCAAGTTCTAGACACAGCATCATAGAAGAGATACATTGGCCTTGGAAGAAATACAGTACGGAATGTTATGGTGTTAGGTTATCAGGTAAAATTACATGAGCTAGGTTTATATTCATCGGAATGCAGAAGGTAATGGGGGATTGGATTGAGGTTTGTAGGATTTTGTAGGCACTTGCAATGGCAGTGACAACAAACATCTGCACATGTATGTTGTCACTTGGAAGTGTGGATGGTGTTGCCAGGGCTTCCAAAGTTCTGTCCATCGTAAGACTAAGCAGGAATAGAATTGGAGGACATTACCGTAAAATCAGAGCCAGGTCATTCAGGACAGAAGCTGGGAAACATTTCTTCACTCAAATGGTGATGGAATTATGGGATTCTCTCCCATATAAAGTACCAAATGTAAACTTAATTCATGATCTAAAATCTGAGATCAATTTTTGTTTGCACTCCAAGGTATAAACCGTTTTGGAGGTATGGCAAGCAGACAAAGTCAACACAGAGCCATGATCTCAGGGAATGGCTCAGCGAGGCTTGAGGGGCTGAATGCTTTACTCATGTTCTAATGTTTCAAACTTCTCTCCTCTTAGCTTACACTGCTCTGAGAATAATCCCGGTTCCTCTAATCGTTCTGCAGAACTGAAGTACCCCAACTCCTCCAACTCATTAAAGAAAAGTCGCTGTGAAGACCACAAGCAGCAGCAGTAGTAGAGTCAGTAAAAACCTACCGGAGCTCGGGGCGCATTGTAGCTATGAAAAAGGACTGGAGAGATGTCACAGGGAGGCTGTGACCTGATTCGCTGGAAGGAAATCTGCACTAAATTTGAGAAAGAACACAGCAAAGAAGTACCAATAAATTTAATTAACTCCATAAAGTAATTAACTGAGTAGAAATGGCTGGACAGGTGATGTGTTGTAGCTGTATGATGTGGGAGCTGGCTGATCCCATCGCGAACTGCAGTGACCACATCTGCAGCATGTGTTGGTTCCTCGAGGAACTTCGGCTCAGAGTTGATGAGCTGGAATCTGAGCTTCAAACACTGTGGCACATCTGGGAGTGGGAGAAGTACCTGGAAGCTGTGTTTCAGGAGGCAGTCACAGCTGGTAGATTAAATAATTCAAATTTGGTCAGTGGCCAGGGACAGCAGGGGGTGACTGCAAGTGAGACAGGTAGAGGGATCCTGCAGTCAGGAACAGAGGAGCCTCAGCTCTTGACCTAGTTCAACAGGTACGAGGTACTTGCTCCCTGTGTGGATGAGGAAAAGGGCTGCAGAGAGGATGAGCCAACTGACCACTGCCCATGGTACGGGAGGCCATTCAAGAGGGTGGAGCAAAAAGATAAGTTTGTAGGGGATTCTATAATCAGGGGGATAGATAGTATCCTTTATGAGCAGGATCGAGAGTCCCGCATGGTATGTTACCTGCCTGGTGCCAGAGTAAGGGATATCTCTGACCGGCTTGAAAGGTTATTGGAGAGGGAGGGGGTGGATCCAGTTGTTGTGGTCCACGCCGGGACAAACAACATAGGCAAATCAAAGAAAGAGGACTTGTTCAGGGATTATCAGGAGCTAGGAATGAAATTAAAGAGCAGGTCCTCAAGGGTTATTATCTCTGGATTACTGCCCAAGCCACGTGCAAATTGGCATAGGGACACGAGAATAAGGGAAGTAAATACATGGCTAAAGGAGTGGTGCAGGATAGAGGGGTTCCTTTTCATGGAGCACTGGCATCAGTATTGGAACAGGAGGGATTCGTACTGCTGGGACGGTCTCCACCTGAACCGAGCCGGGACCAATGACCCAGCGAAAAGGGTAAACAGGCTGGTCAACAGGACTTTAAACTAGAAAGTGGGGGGAGAATGGAAGGGTATAACTTCTCCCAGTGGGAACAAAGCAGCAGGTTAACATCTGTAGGGGTAGATTCCACTGCGTGGAAAATAGAACTCTGGAGAGGTTATTAAAGTCTCCAGCAAAGACACAAATAGGACAGAGTGTTTGGAAAGAGTTAGGAATCAAATTTCAAGTGCACTGGATAAACGAGTGACAATGAGAAGAGGGAGGGTTAATACAGGACTGAAGGTGTTATATCTGAATGCACGCAGTGTAAGGAATAAGGTAAATGAGCTTGTGGCGCAGATCGAAATTGGCAGGTATGACGCGGTGGGCATCACGGAGACATGGCTGCAAGGGGATCAGGATTGGGAACTGAATATCCAAGGTTATACATCTTATTGAAAAGACAGGCAGGTTGGCAGAGGGGTTGGTTTTGCCTTATCTGTAAGAAATGAAATTAAATTAATGGTGAGAAATGAAGTAAGGTCAGAAGTGTAGAATCTGTGTGGGTAGAGTTGAGGAACTGCAGAGGTAAAAAAAACCATAGTTGGAATCACGTACAGACCTCCAAACAGTAGTCAGGAGCTGGGGTGCAAAATACACCAGAAGATAGAAAAAGTGTGTAAGAAAGGCAGAGTTACAGTGATCAGGGGGGATTTCCATATGCAGGTGGACTGTGGAAATCAGGTTGGTAGTGGATTAGAAGAAAAGGCATTTGTGGAATGTCTATGAGATGGCTTTTTAGAGCAGCTTGTGGTGGAATCCACTAGGGAACAGGCAAAGCTGGACATAGTTTTGTACAGTGTGGCAGACTTGATAAGGGAGCTTAAGGTAAAGGAACCCTTAGGAGGCAGTAATCATAATATGATAGAATTTACTGTGCAATTTGAGAGGGAGAAGGTGGGATCAGAGGTAATGGTATTACAGCAGAATAAAGGCAACTACAGAGGTATGAGGGAGGAGCTTGGCAGAATTGACTGGGAGAGGAGCCTACCAGGAAAGACAGTGCAATGGCAATGGCAGGAGTTTCTAGGAGGAATTCAGGAGACGCAGCAAAAATTCATCCCTAGGAAAAAGAAGCATGGAACAGGGATGATGAGGCAACCATGGCTGAATAGGGAAGTCAGGGATAGCATAAAAGCAAAAGTGAAAGAGTATAATGTGGTGAAGGGCAGTGGGAAAACAGAGGATTGGGAAGTTTACAAGGACCAACAGAGGGCAAGAAAAAAAAATCAGAAGGCAGAAGATTAAATATGAGGATAAACTAGCCAGTAATATAAAGGAGGATTGTAAGAGTTTCTTTAGATATATAAAGGGCAAAAGAGAGGCAAAAGTGGACATTGGACTACTGGAAAATGACAGTGGAGAGATAGTAGTGGGGAACAAGGAAATGGCTGAGGAACTGAATAATTACTTCGCATCAGTCTTCACAGTGGAAGACGCGAGTAGTATCCCAAAAATTCAAGAGAGTCAGGAGGCAGAGCTGAGTATGGTGACCATCACCAAGGAAAAGGTGCTACAAAAACTGAATGGTCTGAAGGTGGACAAATCACCTGGACCAGAAGGGCTACATCACAAAGTTTTTAAGGAGATAGCTGAAGAGATAGTCGAGGCGTTAGTGGTGATCTTTCAGCAATCACCAGTCAGGAAGGGTCCCAGAGGACTGGAAAATCGCTAATGTGACACACCTGTTTAAAAAGGAAGTAAGGCAAAAGACTGAAAAGTACAGGCCGATTAGCCTAACCTTGGTCATGGGTAAGATTTTAGAGTCCATTGTGAAGGATGAGATTTCTGAATACTTGGAAGTGCTTTGTAAAATAGGGCAAAGTCAGCATGGTTTCATCAAGGGAAGGTCATGCCTGACAAATCTGTTAGAATCTTTGAGGAAGTAATGAGCAGGATAGGCCAAGGAGAGTCAATGGATGTTATCTACCTGGACTTCAAGAAGGCCTTTGACAAAGTGCCACACAGGAGGCTGCTGAGTAAGATAAGGGCCCATGGTGTTCGAGGCAAGGTGCTAGCATGGATAGAAGATTGGCTGTCTGGCAGAAAGCAGAGAGTGGGCAAAGAAGTGGCAGATGGAGCACAACGTGGGAAAGTGTGAGGTCATGCACTTTGGTAAGAAGAATAGAAGCATGGAATGTTTTCTAAATGGGGAGAATATTCAAAAGCCTGAAGTGCAAAGAGACTTGGGAATTCTAGTCCAGGATTCTCTCAAAGTAAACTTGCAAGTTGAGTCAGTACAATCTTTGTACTGTGAGGGGAAACCCACACAGACATGGGGAGAATGTGCAAACAGACAGTAGCCCAAGGGTGGAATTGAACCCAGGTCCTTAGCATTGTGAAGCTGCAATGGTAACCACTGAGCCACTGTGCTACCCATCATGGCATATAGGGCACTTCTTCATTTCAGTTCAATTAAGTGTAATTCCATTGGAAATTCCAGAATAAATCGACATTATAAAATCTGCCTGAGTCGTTTACAACTCCTTGATGACTTCTCCCCCTGAGGAATTTCCAGATCACTATATCAAATGACCTCTTGCATAAACATCTTGATTAAAACACACAGAGTTAAAAGCGTAGTTGGAAGACGACAAAGCACATTTCAGGTTTTCTAAAACTTTTCAAGATGATCTAAGTACATTTTGAAGCATAGCAACTGTTGAATATCAGGAAACGCACATTTGCAATGTGATAATGGCCAGAATAATCTTGTTTCAGCGATGCTGGTCGAGTTAAATGTTAGCCAGAATTCTGGGAAGAACGCCCCAGCTGTTTAAAATGGTGCCACAGGGATCTCTTATATTGCCTGGAGATGACCAACAAAGCCCTTGGGGTTTAACATTTCATTCAAAAGAGAGAATCAGTTTGGATAATCACTCAGAACTGTGGAGTGGGGCTTAATCTGACAACCTTCAGACTCAGGGCAGAGAATTTTACCAGTGGGGCACCACTCTTCCATTCAATTGTTAATCACACAAGACTTTCTGGCCTTTCACCTTCTTGCACCAGAAGGCCTCCACCTTCTGGCCTTGGTTAAAATGCCAGGGAGGAGCCCAGCGAGTAGGGTAGCCAGTTGTAGCTTGCTGTGTGAGGAACACAACGGGAAAACCTTGTCTAGCAGCATCATAGGAGCAGGAAAACTTGACGTTTCGGGCCTAAACCCTTCATCAGAAATGGGGGAGGGGAAGAGGGTTCTGAAATAAATAGGGAGAGAGGGGGAGGCGGATAGAGGATGGATAGAGGAGAGGATAGGTGGAGAGGAGGCAGACAAGTCGAAGAGGCGGGGATGGAGCCAGTAAAGGTGAGTGTAGGTAGGGGGGTAGGGAGGAGATAGGTCAGTCCAGGGAGGACGGACAGGTCAAGGGGGCGGGATGATGTTAGTAGATAGGAGATGGGTTATGTGGAACAATCCCTCTTCCGTACCTACACTGGCCCTAAACCCCACCTCTTCCTCCGTTACATTGATGACTGCATCGGCGCCGCCTCGTGCTCCCACGAGGAGCTCGAACAGTTCATCCAATTCACCAACACCTTCCACCCCAACCTGAAGTTCACCTGGACCATCTCCAACACTTCTCTCTCCTTCCTGGACCTCTCTGTCTCCATCTCGGGCAACCACCTAGAAACAGATGTCCATTTCAAGCCCACTGACTCCCACAGCTACCTGGAATACACCTCCTCCCACCCACCCTCCTGCAAAAATGCCATCCCCTATTCCCAATTCCTTCGCCTCCGCCGCATCTGCTCCCAGGATGAGACATTCCAATCCCGCACATCTCAAATGTCCTCATTCTTCAAGGACCGCAACTTCCCCCCCACAGTGGTCGAGAACGCCCTCGACCGTGTCTCCCGCATTTCCCGGAACACATCCCTCACGCCTCGTCCCCGCAATAATAACTAAAAAAGAATCCCCCTCGTCCTCACATACCACCCCACCAACCTCCGGATCCAACGCATCATCCTCCGACACTTCCGCCATCTGCAATCAGACCCCACCACCAAAGACATTTTTCCCTCCCCACCCTTATCTACCTTCCGGAGGGACCACTCCCTCCGCGACTCCCTTGTCCGCTCCACACTCCCCTCCAGCCCCACCACACCCGGCACTTTTCCTTGTAACCGCAGGAAGTGCTACACCTGCCCCCACACCTCCTCCCTCACCCCAATCCCAGGCCCCAAGAAGACTTTCCACATCAGGCAGAGGTTCACCTGCACATCTGCCAATGTGGTATACTGCATCCGCTG
>JAHRHZ010000048.1:8650231-8675439 GCA_024137785.1 Ginglymostoma cirratum | reverse complement strand
TTCCACATCAGGCAGAGGTTCACCTGCACATCTGCCAATGTGGTATACTGCATCCGCTGTACCCGTTGTGGCTTCCTCTACATCGGGGAAACCAAGCGGAGGCTTGGGGACCGCTTTGCAGAACACCTGCGCTCAGTTCGCAACAAACAACTGCACCTCCCAGTCGCGAACCATTTCAACTCCCCCTCCCATTCCTCAGATGACATGTCCATCCTTGGCCTCCTGCAATGCCACAGTGATGCCACCCGAAGGCTGCAGGAACAGCAAATCATATTCAGCCTGGGAACCCGGCACCCCAATGGCATCAATGTGGATTTCACAAGCTTCAAAATCTCCCCTCCCCCAACTGCATCCCAAAACCAGCCCAGCTCATCTCCACCTCCCTAACCTGTTTTTCCTCTCACCCCAAGCCACACCCCCATCTCCTATCTACTAACATCCTCCCGCCCCCTTGACCGGTCCGTCCACCCTGGACTGACCTATCTCCTCCCTACCCCCCTACCTACACTCACCTTTACTGGCTCCATCCCCGCCTCTTCGACTTGTCTGCCTCCTCTCTATCCATCCTCTATCCGCCTCCCCCTCTCTCCCTATTTATTTCAGAACCCTCTTCCCCTCCCCCATTTCTGATGAAGGGTTTGGGCCCGAAACGTCAAGTTTTCCTGCTCCTATGATGCTGCTTGACCTGCTGTGTTCATCCAGCCCCATGCTTGTTATCTCGGATTCTCCAGCATCTGCAGTACCTTTTATCTCTGGGAAAACCTTGTCTGTTTGGCTCCCCATGTTCCTGGAGTTGGGGCTCGGGTATCCTTGTTCCAGTTCTGATCTTAATTGAAGTATTCGGCATTAGATCAGGAGAAAGCGCACTGAAAGCCACCCTGTTGCCTTTACTGCTGGAATCCCCTTCCTCCCTTCACGTCTAGCATGGCTTCCAGTAATAATATGATGACCTGGAATGGGCACAGTACCAGTAGCAGCCACTGCCTTCTGTGTGGCACTGCTGGAGTGGTTGGTCACTAATTGACCGGCAGCTCTTGGCAGGAGATCTTGCCAATCCCTATAACATGCCCTCAGGGCTCTGGATCCCAGTAATGGCCCATCCCTGTCCCTGAGTAGCACAAGTCATGGTAAGTCTATCCTAATAGAGGCAACTTAGGCCTATTGCTGAATCCCTAACCAGCAATCAGGAACTCCATCACATCAGAACATAAGAACTAGGAGCAGGAGTAGGCCATCCGGCCCTTCGAGCCTGCTCCGCCATTCAATAAGATCATGGCTGATCTTTTTGTGGACTCAGATCCACTTAATCTCACCGTATCCCTTAATTGCTTTATTGTTCAAAAAAGTATCTACCTTAGCTTTAAAAACATTTACTGAAGTAGCGTCAACTACTTCCCTGGGCAAGGAATTCCATAGATTAACAACCCTCTGGGTGAAGAAGTTCCTTCTCAATTCAGTCCTAAATCTGCTCCCTCTAATCTTGAGGCTATGCCCTCTTGTCCTAGCTTCACCTGCCAGTGGAAACATCCTTTCTACTTCTATCTTATCTATTCCCTTCATAATATTATATGTTTCTATAAGATCCCCCCTCAATCTTCTGAATTCCAATGAATATAATCCCAATCTATTCAGTCTCCCCTCATAAGCCAACCCCCTCAACTCCGGAATCAACCTAGTGAACCTCTTCTGCACCCCCTCCAGTGCCAGTATATCCTTTTTCAAGTAAGGGCCTTTTTCAAGTAATCACCTTCACAAGATTCAGCTTGATGTGCTGAATGGATTTTAGCAAAGGTGATTTTGACATATGGGGAAAGTGGGCAATGCTGCAACAGAACTCTGTACTTGAACACAAGCTCCCAGAGGTGGAGGCAAGAGACAGGAAGGACATTTAGTTTGGGTAGGATGATGGCATACAGATCCCAGTTTCATACAGGGAGTAATGTGTCCTTCATATTATTAACACATTAACTTTGGTAAAATGAACACTGAGCTGAAGATGTTATTGAGGACAAGATTCAGCAAATTTATTCACAGAGCAAAGAAATGCAATACCACACAATCACAGACATTAAGTCATTCAGTACGGAAACAGACCATAAGCTCGCCACACCTGCCTGCTCCCGGCCCATATCCCTCCAAACTTTTCCTATTCATCTACTTATCTAAGTTTTAAAAGTTGTAATTGTGCCCACATCCACCACTTCCTCAGGAAGTTCATTCCACATGTGAACCACCCTCTGTGTAAAACATTTGCCCTTCTTGCCTTTTTTAAGTTTCTCTCCTCTCATCTTAAAAATATGCCTCTTGGTCTTGAAATCCCCAATCCCAGGGAAAAGACACCTGCCATTAACCCTATCTATACCCCTCACGATTTTATCAATCTCTATAAGGTCACCTCTCAACCTCCTACACTCCTGTGAAAAAAGTCTTAGCCTCTCCCTATAACTCAAACCTTCAATACCCAGCAACATCCTGGTAAATCTCTTCTGAACCCTCTCTAGCTTAAAAATATCCTCCCTATAACAGAACTTACACAGTATTCCAGAAGAGGCCTCACCAATGTCCTGTACAACCTCAACATGACGTCCCGACTCCTAAACTCAAAGGTTTCAGCAATGAAGGCAAGCGTGCTAAACGCCTTTTTAACCATCCTGTCTATATGTGATGCAAACTTCAAAGAATTATGCTCATGAACCCCTAGACCATAAGACCATAAGACATAGGAGTGGAAGTAAGGCCATTCGGCCCATCGAGTCCACTCCGCCATTTAATGATGGCTGATGGGCATCTCAACTCCATTTACCTGTACTCTCCCCGTGGCCCGTGATTCCTTGCGAGATCAAGAATTTATCAATCTCTGCCTTGAAGACATTCAACGTCCCGGCCTCCACAGTGCTCCGTGGCAATGAATTCCACAGGCCCACCACTCTCTGGCTGAAGAAATGTCTCCTCATTTCCATTCTAAATCGACCCCCTCTAATTCTAAGGTTGTGCTCACGGGTCCTAGTATCCCCACCTAACGGAAACAACTTCCCAGCGTCCACCCTTCCTAAGCCATGCATTTTAGCATCTAAGCCTAGGTCCGTCTGTTCTATAACACTACTCAGGGCTCAGATATTAAATTGTCTAAGTCCTGCCCTTGTTGATTTTACCAAAATGCAATGAATGGGGTACAAGTTTGAAGTGGGACTAAAATGCTGCTGTTCCAACACTTCACATGCTGCTCCTGAGTAGCAGGTTCTGGAGAAATTACCCTAAATAACCATTTACAACATTCAATCCTCATTAGTAACTTCATTGGCACTTTAATTCTGTGTACTGACATAACACAGCTGGGTTATTACACATTATTATTCTATGCAGAATGCATTGACTTGTGCTAATTATGCTGCATCGTGGCCTCATGCCTGACGAGGGAAGCCATTATAACCTTCACCAGTTTTGCAGACAAAGTGCATTTAGCCTTTGGCCTTTTCCATGAGGCAGCTCAGATATTATCTACAAACCTTGAAAATGTCCATGCATTTGCACCTTATTCATCAATAAATGTCGTTCCTACTATTCTCTACATGCTTGTTAGTGAACTGTGATAGTCCCTGTAGGCTACACTCCCTACTGAACTGTTGGAACTTGTTTACCTCATTGACTCTGCCAGTGACAGCTTATTCCCAGGGCTGGATAGATGTTACTATTGTTAGGCCTGTGTTCTGTGTTATCTGATGCCATTAACTACCTGCAGTATAAACTGTAGGCAGCAATTACCTCGCACCCTTCAAATTAATAATAACATATACAGGACAATAACTTGCAGGCGAGATCATTGTCAAACATCTGTGGAAACTGGTAATCCTGCAGTTTGTTTATTGCATGCATCAGTGCTCAAATCAGCCTCGAAAATACAGCTATTTCCCATTGCACAGGTTTCTTAGCAATGGAAAAATATACAGCGAAGAAAATTGAATCTACTGTAAATAATACTGGGAAGAGCTCGGCAAATGAAAGACTCTCAGAACTTCGACAGGATTTGTAAGTTGCTCACTTTTCACTGTTGCATTTTAAGATGCTCTTTGAAGTTTCGGCTAACTTGGCACCTTGTAATTCACAAAATGTGACCCTGATGTTCCAACAAACTGTTCTAGCTGTAATTAGCACTCAGGAGCAGAAATAGTCCTTTCGGCCCTTCAAGCCTGCTCCACCATTCTATAATGGGAATTCGCACTGACCAGAAATTGAATTGGCTGAGGCATATGCTGGTGGCAACAGTAGGTCAGAGACTGGGAAATCTCTGGTCAGTAACTGATGTCCTGACTCTATAAAACCATCTATAAGGAACAACTCAGGAGTGTAATGGAAGACTCTACACTTGACTGGATGGGTGCAGCTCCAGCAACACTCAAGACACTTGACACCATTTGACATCACTTGAATTGTCACCCCATTCACTGCTTTCAACATTCACTCTCCCCACTGTTGGTGTACAATAGCAGCAGTGTGTACCATCTACAAGACACACAGCAGCTACTCACCAAAATCCCTTTGGCAATCCCTTCCAAACCCCCAACTTCTCTCACCACAAAGAGAGTCATATTGGACTCATAAGATTAACACTGTTCCTGTCTCCACATGACTCAGCTGCCAGACTACCTTAGTTTTCCAGCACAGCCTGTATTATTTTAGTGCATTTTTGCTCTCCATAACCTGGAATAATGCCTGTACCATAGATAAATGCAAAATGGTGAGTGGACTACAACAGCAGAAAGGCAGGTAACTAGTGTGTTACGCTAATATTGTGACAATATGCATTGGAAAGTGAAATGCTGGCAAAAATTAGGAGGGCAATATTTATTTAAAAATTGTAGAGAGTTGATAATCCCTGGCCTACAGACACAGACTTCCTTTAATATGTAGTTAATGGGAGGGCAAAGTTTAAATTCACTCAGTTAATGTCACAGCATTTCTTGTACATAGGTCAGAATTTTGTTCTTTTGAGGCAGAACGTGGAGGTGTCTAAAATAAGATGTATTTCTGCATGGAATGGTGTGGATCTAGTTTACTCACATGATTACATTCTTCAAGGCTCATTACATAAGTTGATACAGGTAAATCAATAATTTTTCTGAAGCCTGCAGGAACTTTCTGAGCTATAATATCCAGCTTCACATTTAAAAGGCTCCTGGATAATGCTTCATTTTCTAAAAGCCATGGAACATCATTCAATCCTTCTTTGCTCAATAAACCCACCTGCCCTCTGGAAATAGTAGAGGCATTGCCACACTTCATAGAATCTCCACACTGCAGAAAGGGGCCTTTTGGCCCATAGAGTCCATGTCAACCCTCCAAGCCAGCCCCATTTCAATGCAATCGTCATGGCTAACCCACCTAGCCTGCACATCCCTGAACACTATGGGCAGTCTAGCATGGCCAATCCACCCTAACCTGCATATCTTTAGACTGTGGGAGGAAACCAGAGAACCCAGAGGAAACCCACACAGACACAGGGAGAATGTACAAACTCCACACAGACAGTCGCCAGAGGGTGGAATCAAACCTGTGTTCCTGGTGCTGTGAGCCACCGTGCCACTCTATTTTTTTTCTATTTTACTCCACAGCACAAAAGACAAAATATGTAAGAACTCTCCCTAAAGTTCTCCTGTGTAGGAGAAAAGGCAAGTTCTTTTCCTTATAGGAGGATACAAGATGCCATCCCACCTAAGAAGGGCAGACCAGATAGAGGAAGCTGCCGAGACTGGCTTCCTCCATGGTTCCAGACCATGGCTCCAGATCCAAGCAGTTGAAATGAATTGGAGATAGTAGGAACTGCAGATGCTGGAGAATCTGGTATAACAAGGTGTAGAGCTGGATGAACACAGCAGGCCAAGCAGCATCAGAGGAGCAGGAAGGTTGACATTTCAGGCCTAGACACTTCTTCACAAAAACTGAAAAACTTCTGAAGAAGGGTCTAGGCCCGAAACATCAGCCTTCCTGCTCCTCTGATGCTGCTTGGCCAGCTGTGTTCATCCAGCTCTACACCTTGTTATCTATCGGCGAAATGACTTGCTGTGCCCTGCCGGGGTATGTACCTCCGTCTACTCAATGCTTCATGCTCCTGTGAGTGTGAGCATTATCAGGTTACCACTGCGTGGGACTGTCACACAGGAGGTTGGATGCTGGACATCTCAATCAGATGCTTCATGTGCAGTCAATATCTGGTTCATTATAGATACCAATGTAGCACGACCGGCACTGCTTCTGGCTCATTCACCAGGTTTCACACTGAAAACAGAAAAGGAGCTACAGCAGCTGACGTACCATCAAGTCACTGAGCTTTCATCACAACTTGGAGAATGTATTTAACTGATAGCTTTTCACCAAAACCTTACCTGGGACAAGGAAGCAACCAGAAAAGGTGGCTGACTGTGTTGAGACAACACAGTGTGGAGCTGGAGGAACACAGCAGGCCAGGCAGCATCAGAGGAACAGGAAAGCTGGCGTTTCGGGTCGGGACCCTTCTTCAAGCTTCCCGAAATGAAATGTCAGCTTTCCTCTTCCCCTGATGCTGCCTGGCCTGCAGTGTACCTCCAGCTCCACACTGTGTTATCTCTGACTCCAGCATCGGCAGTTCTTACTGTCGCTGACTGTGTTGAGCCTCCTTTTGTGTTCAGCCCTGGCTACCTGTCACAGTCTGATTGCTGGGGTCAGTCAGTGTGGTTGCCTCATTTGGGCGAGATTGTTGACCAGGTCAGGTTTCACCCCCTAACACTGTCAACATTTGACAACAACCAAGACAGGATACATATAACTGAGAGTTCTTATGAGCTTCCACCCGACCATTAAGTAAGTATTTGTGTAAAGAAATGCCTTGGCAATGAACGAGCCAAGTAACTGAAGAAGTTTGTACTTACCAGAACTTGATTGAAGAAATCTAGCCCCTCCAGGTAGACGCCTCACAGACAGTCAGATTTGTGAATACACGTGTTTCCCATTTATATCGAACCAGATTGTTTCCTTGAGTATAATTCCAACAGACTGGGATGTTAATGAGTGTTCCTTACATGCTAATTAACGTAAAACAGAAGGTAGGGAAAGCTATCCTGCTTAAAAAGTTCTGAGAATTTAAGACTAAACCCACAGATGAGACACTAAATTTTTGTTTCCTGCCCAATTAAACTCCCCCACTAACTTTTCCAAAATCTCTGGGGTGGGCAGTGACAATTCTGCTCAAGGTTTCAGAAGTGATGTCCTTTTTTTAAATTTGCTATTCGCTCCTCTTCAGATTAGTCCTGTAGAATCAGCCGAACAACAACTTTCATCTCTCTTGAGACTTAAATGGAGAAATTATTCTCCAGTGATTGACTTGGACAGAAATAAACCTAGACAAAGTTGCACAAGTTAATGAAAGAGCCAAAAATGAAAGATTTTGAGGTAGTTTCTGAAAATGAAAATGTAAAACAGTTTTGGACGTTTAACTCCCATGCAGCTGAAGATCGGGGTTTCGAACCCATTGGAAATGGATTGCTACTTCCAGTCTTACCTTACTCTGCTTCAAACAGGTTCCAGATTTCTGTCTGAACCCAACCTGCTCAGAAACACAGAGCATATCTGATATCGGAATCATTCTTTACAGTGCAGGATTGCTGAGGGGTGTGGAAGCCAAGTCAATTCTCCTCTTGGCAGCACTGGCTACAGTATTCTGGTAAGTCTTTTTTCACTGACACACTGAAAAGATCTGGGAACCCTAAAAAGCTTTTCAACTTGTTAGTGAATGAGTGCGAGTGAAGTGAGTGGGTATGTGGGTCAAGTGGCAGGGTTATAGGATGGCAAGATGGAAAGTAACATGGTGGTAGCTGACTGATAAGGTGGTGACAACTGGTCACATTGGTTTGTGCAGGGAGTCACGATGGCCACGGGGGTTGGACCCTTGGCAAGGAGGTCAGAGGCATCAAAGAGAAGTCAGAAGGTTAAGGGTGCAGTTGGATGTAAGGGGGACAGGGTTGGAGGGGTTTGGAGATAAGGGAGTTATCAGAGTGTCAGGGGATGTTGGAGGTTTCCAGATGTTGAAAGGTTAGGGAGGAGTCAGGGGACTGGGAGTGTTAGAGGGCCAGGAAAATATTGAACAAGAACAATGAGAAGAAATGTGTAGTTTAGATTTATCACTGTGAATTTGTCAAACTGGTATTAATCGATGAAGAAAGAAACTTTCTGCAAGGTGGCGATGTCAGTTTATAACATGCCAAGTGGAATTATATTTTAGAAAAGGCAGGAAAGAGAATTGAACCCTAAGTCAATAAATATTTCCACTTTGGCAGAAACCTGAACACAGGCTCTGTATGGTCTTTAATTTACCTTAAATGCCCTTTACAGATGATCGCTTCAGTCACAGTTTGTGCCAACATGATTTCCTAATGCAAGCAAATTAGCAATTGATATAAAACCACTGATAGCTTTATTTGCTCTTCTTTCTACATTGGTTTTGTGCGATTTAGTGCAGAGTTATATTCAATTTTAACTTTGTCGATTGACAAGGTTGACATTATTCTGACCCCTGAGTGAGAACATCCTGAGCATAAGCCTCACTCCAGAGGGGAATACTGAAACTGGTATTTTAGCTCAATACCCAGGGAGCACTGTACTGCCGTAGGTGTGGCTTTTCTATGTGATGTTCAACAGCAGCCTGAGCAGTTTAGATATAAATTACTATGTGGCATGATTCTTAGAACCTGGGAGATCTTACCTTGAATGGACAATAAGATTCTTAAAATCGAATGGGGTCAAGTTTATGTCCAAGATTTAAGGACTGCATTCTGGTCAGGAAATAATCACAGACACAGAAAAGAAATTATTTATAGGTGAACTTTTAATAGATATAAATGTAACTTAAAACAGATTCAGGTACAATCACTATGTAAATTGTTTAAATTGCAAAGAGGCTTTCATGAGGTAACAGCGTCATAGGTTAATTGAATTTCCTTTCTGAGGTTAAGATGTAATTCTATTAATATGCAAATTACCGAAATTGGATGAAATCAAGGTTTTTTTAAAAAAATAATCTTTCGTGGTTAAGATTTGGACTAGAAGAAAATGCTTGGGCACTCAGCCAAATAAATAATAAATTAAATCCAAAGAGAAAATCATGGAAACTTTCAGCAGCAACTGGGAGAAAGAAATGGAATTAATCAATTGAATGTTCATCTTTGGTGTACAGGGACTTCATCCCTGTTGTTCGTAAGAGAACAAAACAAGGAACAGTCGTCACCAATGCGAGATATTGCATTTTGAGAAAACAAACAAGGATAGGGCTTATACAATTAATGGTTGGGCCTTGGGTAGTGTTGTAGAGCAGAGGAACCTCAGGAACAGAAAGGACTGCAGATGCTGGAAGCCAGAGTCAAAAAATGTGGAGCTGGAAAAGCAATGGAGGTCAGTCAGCATCAGAGGAGCAGGAAAGTCAATGTATCTGTCCTGAAGAATGGTTCCGACCCAACAGGGACCTCGGGGTTCAGGTACAAAAGTCTTTGAAACTTACATCACATGTACACGAGGTGGTTAAGAAGGCATTTAACATGCTTGCCTTCATTGGTCAGACCTTTGAGTAGAGGGGTCAGGAAGTCATCATGAGGTTGTACAGGGTGTTGGCAAGGACTCTTCTGGAGTACCGTGTACAGTTCTAGTTGCCCTGTTATGTCAAATTGGAGAGGGTTCAGAAAAAGATTTACCCGGATGTTGCCCGGAATGGGGGGTTTGAATTTTGAGGAGTGACTGGATAAGGCTGGGACCTTTTTCACTGGAGAGTAGGAGGTTGTGGGGATACCTTAAAGAGGTTTATAAAATCATGAGGGGCATAGATAAGGCGGGGGAGTTCAAAACTACGAGGCACATTTTTAAGGTGAGAGGAGAAAGATTTAAAAAGGACTTGAGGAGAAAAGTTTTTTATGCAGAGAGTTGTTAGTGTGTGAAATGAACTGTCAGAGGAAGTGATGGATGCAGGTACAGTTACAACATCTAAAATACATGAGTATCGGGATAAGTATACGAATAGGAAAGGCTTAGAGGGATATGGGCTAAATGCAGGCAAGTGGGACTAGTTTACTTTGCGAAGATAGTTGGCATGAACCAGATGGACCCAAGGGTCTGTTTCTGTGCTGTAGAACTCTATGGCTCTATAAACTATCTCCCCTCTCTACCTCTAACAACCCTTCATCACCCCACAGGTCCTGGACCTCATTTATGCCAATCTACGCCACCTCATGTTGCCCAAACACTGCTGTAAAACCTTTTCCCATGGTGTTTTATACCCTCCATATCAGGTGATCCCAATCCACCCACCCTGTGGTCCATTACACCCTTATGGTTTGAACTCGAAAATGTGAAATGGTACAAACTATTGTGAAAGACAATATTGGGCTAAAGGTAGGCTAAGAACAAGAATTACAGAAACTGAACCAGTCTCTTCCTGTTCCTTGAAGTACCATGTCTATGTCGTCTGGTGCCCAATTAATGAACACAGGGAAGAAGTGGGAGAAAGTTAGCAAGAGAAAAACTTATTTTGAACTCATTTAATCTTAGATCACTCTGTTTCATTTCAAGAATAGTTTTCGTCAAAATAAATCATACTTTTCAACAAAGTTGGCTGATTGTCGTTTTTTATAAGCATCATAGAATCCCTACAGTGCAGCAAGAGGCCATTCAACCCATCGAGTTTGCACTAACCCTCTGAAGAGCGTCTCACCCAGACCCACACCCTCATGCTATCCCTGTAACCCCACATTTCCCTTACTGGACCATCTAGCCTGCACATCCCTGGACACTATGGACAATTTGGCATGGTCTTGCCAGTGATGGCCACATCCCAAGGCTGAATGGAGAAGTAAAATGTAAAGTATAAGTAAATAAATTCACCCCAATTCCCTTGGTAAGAATTGAAGGAAAGATTATATGTTTACTTGTGTCTTAAGAGAAGGAGAATTTGGTTGATTGATTCTCTCAGACGCCCAAAATGTATTTTTTGTTTAATTTTGTTGAACTCAAAAAGGGTCTTTGCTTGGAATCATGCAGGTTTGTATGTTGGCTCACAGTTACACACCGCAGTACCTCAGATTTAATATTCTCATCCTTGCACTCTCAATTAATCAATGGCTTCACCCTTCCATAAGCTACTCCCGTCCTACAACCATTTGGGAAGACTGCATTCCTCCAAGGAGGGCTCTTTGTGCATCTCCCACTTACTTTGCCTCACCATCAGTGGCCAACGTCAATAACCTGGGCCCTGAGTTCAGGAATTCCCTTCCCAGAGTTCTCCACATTTTTCCCTCTCCATCTTCAAGACCTTCCTTCAAGCCTAACACTTTGGCCAATCTTTTGGTCACCTGCCTCTTTCTGTAGATTGATCCATAGAATCCCCACTGTGTGGAAGCAAGCCATGTGGCCAATCAAATCCACACTGGCCCTCCACAGAGCAATCCACACAGATCCACCACCCCTAATCTTATTCCGTGTAACCCATGGCTAATCCACCGAGCCTGCAGATCCCTGGACACTATAGGGAATGTAGCATGACCAATCTACCTAACTTGCACATCTTTGGACTCTGGGAGGAAACCAGAGCACCCTGAGGAAACCCACACAGACACAGGGAGAATGTGCAAACTCCACACGGACAGTCGCCCGAGGGTGGAATTGAACCCGGATTGCTGGCTCTGTGAGGCAGCAGTGCTAACCACTGAGCCACCGTGCTGCCCTTGGTGCCCATTTCAGTCTGATAGTGCTCCTGTAAACCAGGAGCTGGGGTCCCTACTTTCGAGGAACTACACATGTGCAAGTTGCTGTGGCCGTCAAAGCGCTATCAGTTCATTACATGCATCTTTCAAAATATTTCAAAGTAAGTCTTTCATGTAAACCTCAATTTCCATTTTCCCATTTCCTATGCCAATACTTGAGTTAGAAAAGTATACAACAATTCTAACAAAAGGCATACATGGCGCAGAGGTTAATTGTGTATTTTTCAGGCGTGAATAGGAGCACCTGCCTTTGATACCTCCAGTGGCCAAGCTGCACATATATTTGGGCCTATGCACAACCTGTCAAGCTTGTTTTTAGGCGTCTCGAGAGGTCACCTAAAAAAGGCACTAGGACTCCCTTCACCTTGCGCATATTAACAAGAGGACCTCTTTGAGAAATCGGTTTCTGACATGCAGAGCCAGAACTCTGACGTCTTCCTCTCAGAATCCTTCAGTATGTTTACTGTGTCAAACTTGTGGAATCGCAATGTCACAAAACATTTCGAGAGACCTGAAGACTAATTTCGGGCTATTTTTTAGCTACCCAGTTGGAGAAGTGAGGTGTCTTCTTGCTGCTGATTATGAACCTGAAGCTGTGACATGTATTCTAAATAATCTATTCCCAAAGCTGTTAAGCTTTCAATAGCACTATTAATTGAGCAGATGTAAATATAGAACAATGTTGCAGAGCCCATGCTTCTGTCATAGGGATTCACTAAAAAACATTGTGAAGTTCCAGAACATCAGAATCTAATGTAACTCTGGGAAATATCAAGGTTCTTTGAGACCTTATTTTTTATATATTTTCCAATTATTTTTAGCTGAAGTTGTTCTTTTAAAATCCAAGGAATGATGGGAGAGCTCGATAATTAATTGGTTTTGACTGACACTTTACAGGATTTTGTCATTTTAATCTACAGAGATTATCTCCACAGATTCCTTACTGACATTGTTTGATGCATTTGCAAAATTACCTTAGCTGTTCATTTTGCCCTGTACTTGCTGTAGACATGCTGGACGGTCTGTGGAACTAGTTAACTGAAGGCTGTAATATCTCACATCTTGTACAGACTTAGTTGATAAACAGGAGACCGATGGATTGATGACCTCTGAGAGATTCTTCAGTTGAGCAGAGTCCTCCAAAAAAAAAACTCAACAAATCCCCGGGAACTGTTTGCTAAAACTGAAGAGGAATCAGTTAATCGGTCTGAAATGTTTTTGCAGTGTGCACATCCATCAGCCTGCCCAGATGGTGAGACCTTGGCAGAAGTGGACGAGGATAAAAAACAGGCAGATAATTGGGTAGATATCGAAGAAGCTCAGCGCTGTACACAACCCACGACCTGTCCAGATGGCGAGGCCTTGGTCGATGAAATGGATAAACAACATCAAATGCTTGGAGCACAAACGGTCAGAGGACCAGGGAATGCCGACAAAGCAGCTTTAAAAACCAATAAAGAGTCCATCATGGGATCTGTCGGTCCAGAGGAAGCAGGACAAACAAACCTGGACAAAGTTCCTGGCCTCAGTAAAGTTGTCAGATTCCAGCTGCCTCCGGAGACAATTCGAGCTTCTGATGTTGATGATTTACAGGCCCCATTTTTTGAAATCGATGGCCTTGGAGAATGCAGCGTCAGTACTTTTACGAATACGTATCACTCTGAGAATTGGATTGGCATCACAGGCAAGTATTGACCCTTTGACCTGTTGAGTAGTTACCTTAACTTTGATCTAGAATTTTTGAAAATGTCATTTTATCAGCAATAAACTGCACATACATTTAAATACATTCAGATCTACAGACATAAAGCAAATTATTCTGTTTGTTAAAATATAATGTCTACAGAACTCACAGCGCTGAAATCTAACCAAATTTATTTTATTACCCTACCCTCTACTTTAAAACCTTTTTTGAAAAATCCTAAGCCCCACGCTTTACAAAAGTGAACATTTGAATCAAAGGACTCATTTAATGAAGAAATATTGAATTTTGCAATCATTTTGTTTTCTGGAAATTACTTAAAAAAGTATCAATCAATTCTTGTAACATCAAATTCCTTTCAATAAAAATAATACTTTTTTTAAGTGACAACTCTTAAGCTTCAGTTTTACATTTCGTGGAATGTTAACTCAATGCTGACAGAATGGGGGTTGAGAAGTGCCCTTTGCAAACTGTGTCCTTGGAGCAGCAATGCAATGATTACCTGCAGGCAGCATTAAGATGAAGTATATACTGGATTCTTCCCCGTTTTTGATGATTGCTGGAGACAAGAAGCTCTGTCAGGAAAGGAACAAGTTAATCAACTGATCTTTCCCTTGACATTCTCTCTGCTTTATATCCTCACCAGGGACCTTCAGTCAGTCGAGGTTCAGTGTCCACTGGCTTCCACACATATATATTCTCTCAGTCACACTGGAGCTCTGCCTTCACTGAAGGAACTTCCACTTTGTGCAATGTCTTTTGCCAAATTATCTCACAAATTATTTTCATAAAGCAGCTTAAGCTTACTTTTGAGGCCAACAAATCCTTCTATCTCCTCCTCAAGCCACAGTAAATCTGGAACTAGGGCCGCCACGACACCCTCAATCCCTACAACCAAACAATTTCTTAGCGAGACAGAAATTGAATTGCAAAAGGGGCATTAAACCAATGGGATGGCAAACTGGGGACGTTAGGTGGAAAGTCTATTTATATTGACTCTAATGGAGGGTAAAATTGCTCAGAGTTTAACATTCAAAACATTCTCTAGGCGGGTCTCAGGCAGTCTAGTCAGCACTGTTCTGATTGGATGAGATGCCCGTAAGGGGAGAGAGGAGCAGACCTGGGGCAGATCACACTGTGCAACCCCCTCCAACGCCCTTACACCCACTGCATGGCTCGTCAGTTAATCCTTCAATCCTGAGAGCAAAGATCTCTGAATCTGTGGCTTTACACGTCCAAGATGAAAGGTCTATCTCACTCTCACTCTCTCACCCACTGACACACACACACACACACATATGCGCACACAGACACACACCACGCGCACGCACGCACACACACACCATGCGCACGCACACACACACACATACATACACACAGACACACCACGCACGCGTGCGTGCGCGCGCACACACACCACGTGAACACACACACACATACACACCACGTGAACACACACGCACACACACACACGCACACACATGCACACACACATGCGCACACACACGCGCACAAATGCACGCACGCACGTGCGCGTGCACGCACACACACGCACACACCATGCGCGCGCACATACATACGCACCACGCAAACACACACACACACACACACACACACACACACACAGCCAGTCTTCCCAATGAAAAGGTCACTCTCACTCTGGCTTCTGGTTCCTTCCCGGTCCCTTCCACCTCAAAGCAGGGGGTCCTCCTGGGGCAACAGCTCTGATTCACCAACTCCCCACCCCCCGGCAACGCGGGGGACAGTTTTTGGTGCGGAACCAGTGCAATGACATGCACAGAAAGGGGATTGTCACGTAAGTGTCAGTGTCGGAGGGGAGACGAAGCGAGTGAACACCAGCTGGGTCCCAGCCATGCCCTGCCTATCGATCGCTGCCAACATGGAGGTGCTGAAGCAGTTAGAGTGATGCCTGAGGATGCAACCCTCCCCACCTTGGCCTCTCTCCCACAGAGGCCTGTGACAGACACAGTATGTTGTAAGGGAGCCCCGACCCCCTACAAGTCCTGGGCTTCTCAACTGGCCACGGTTCAGGTGGGCAGGCCGCTGCCCCACCCCATCCACTGTAGGTAAGGGGGTTGGGGCACTGAGTAGGAGTGGGCATGAGCACAGATGTCCTGTTCTACTCCTGCGTATTTTCCTGACAGGAATGCTGGTTTGAAAACTTGCTTCAGTGTTTTATTTCCAGTTTGGGAGCCATCTAACACAAGCCTGGGAGCCATTCCGTTTTCAAATGGCCTTGCTCACATTGTCAGGCCAGACTGCTGGTTCCACGAGGCTTGTGATTGTCTCGATAGCCTCCCTCCATTAAGTAGCTTCCTCCACCTCTCCCCCTTTCTCTTCCTCTCCTTCCTCATCTTGGTCATCCTTTGAAGAAGAACGGTCTGTCCTTCGCTGCTCGTCATCCAGCTTCAGGTCTCTTCGAGCAGAAACATGCAGCAGGCGATCACAGTGTGGAACGCCTTGGCTGGCCTGATCTGGATGCCACCACTTTCCTTCCGTGGCTCCCCTTTCCTGGGTACTGGACGGGGTAATAGGAGCCACCTGGTGCAGGAGATGACCCTTCTCCCTAAGCAACCACCCACAGAGTCTGGATCTCAACCTGAAGAGGGGCGACACCCAGGAATCTCGCAGGATGAAGGAATTCCCGGTTTCCCAGGACTAAGGACTGTCCTGCAAGATAAACTTCTGCTGGTCGCAGACCACCTAGACAATGAGTGGAAGTCTTTTCTGTTCAGCAATAGTGCTGTGCTCTGTCAGTGCCCTGAAGGCTATGCACATTCAGTGACCCCCTTCGAACTTGGTGGAATCCATCGATGGTGGCAAAAGTCAATGTTTCTGCTCTGCCTCTCAGTGTCAAGGTGGATTCATCCCAAACTCCCTTGAACAAGACAACCACAAACTGCTGAGTGTGTCATTCCTCAACCCCACCCTTAGGCCCCTCAAACTCAAGGACCATGAGACCTCCGTAATGGCAGAGGGCACTGCAGCCTGTAGACAAGCCCATACCCGCCATGGACGTCTCACTACCGTGGACAGCAATTGGCTACTGATGGTGACGTCCATGACTTCAAAGTTCAGGGCAATGATAAACTTGATGGATTTTCATGGAGTTCATAAAGCATCAGATCACTGTAAGACCATTGGCCTGGGCAGGCACTTTCTCTCCTGGCACAAGAGCTCTGTCATCTGCAGATTGCTGACTCCTGGGCAGCGCACTCTACATTGTTCATAATGCCATCTTCTCCTGGCAAACTGTCAATGAGCTCCTCTGCTCTCCTCCTGACCAGAGGGATGCACACTGCTGAGGCTTCTCCTCACTGCTCTGCCTTCATCAGGGGTCACCCTTTCCAATCACCCATCCCTGAGTTACCAGATGTTTGTGTGGCAGGGTGTCCTCTGCCAACCTTTGCCACCCAGCTGAAGCCAGCAGCCTGACACCCATCCCAGAATTAACTCACTGTGCACCACCCAACCAACCCCAGATATCGGTGAGAAATGCAAGTTCCTCAGCATCAGCAATGTGAACTGTACTTGCTGAACAGTTAATTGTGATGATCAGTGTTCCCATTAGACCTGAAGGCTCTGCTGTGTGCCAGTCTGGTGTGCCCTGACTGCCCAAGACTGTAGGTTTCCTGTGCCTGAAGATTGAAGACCCCAAAGCTGGCCCAGTAAGTACTGCTCCACAAACTCAACAGGTACTTCCATTATCCATTCTGAATTCCTAAAGACACGTCCTTACCTTCCCATTGGAATTTGCTTTGTGTTCCTTTCTAATAGTGTGATTACTATGTAATTGTCTCTTCGTGTTGACCAGGACCATCATCCTCCATTATCTGGCCAAGTCTCTGGACTGTGGTTTGACTTCCTGATCTTCGTATTTTGAGACAACAGGAATTCCACTGAGCCAAGGCTGACATCTTTTTACTGCTAGCCTATTCATTCCATCTTCCAAAATCTCCAAAAGTAAGTCTTTCCTACGAATTGCTGAGTGAAATGTGTTCGCATTGTTGAACCTGTTGGCAGAGGACTCGGAAAGCACGCCCACTGGCAATGTTAACGTATCCCATGTGTGCTATGTTCCAAGCCCTCAGGTAGCACTATCCTTGCTGCGGAGGCTACCATCTGCTCTCCTGCCTGTATACCGCTGGAACAACACCAACATGATCGGATGGAAACTGCCCTCTTGTCCAACAATATGGAACTTGAGCAAAACAATTCACAGAGAAAGAGCTGAAAGAACAGGAATGTGGTGCTTTGAGGTGGCAGGTATATCAACAACTCTGCATCTGCTGCACTTCTGGTCAACTGACACTTTCAGAAGAGAGAACATTAAATACAATGCATCAATCTAACCCAGTGTCAAAGTGTGCTTCCTGTATAATTTGCCTGTATATTTCTCTTTGTATTTGTGATTAACATGTAACACATACCTCAGTACTGTTCCTTCTAAGGGACTCCCATTTGTTGGAAGGATTATGTTTGGCTAGACTTTCTTATGATGAGCACTGCCTCTGAGCCAACCATGGGCACTAATATAGTGCCTGCTTGATCCAGTTAAGCAAAAATTTCCTTCAGTTAAATATTTAAAAAGCTGAAGCCATTGTGGCTCAGTGGTTAGCACTGCTGCCTCACAGCACCAGGGACCTGGGTTCAAGTCCAGCCTTGGGCAACTGTCTGCGTAGAGTTTGCACGTTCTCCCTGTGTCTGTGTGGGTCTGCTCTGGTTTCCACCCACAGTCCAAGGATAGGTGGATTAGCCATGTTAAATTGCCCATAGTGTCCAAACATCTGCAGGCTGGGTGCATTACCATTGGGAAATGCAGGGATAAGGTGGGTCTGGGTGGGATGCTCTTTGGAGGGTTGATGGGCCGAATGGCCTGCATCCACATTGTAGGGATTTGAAAATTGCCTTTGCCCGCACACTCCATCCTAGCCCCCAGCTCAATCCCTTTCCCTGACACTGTCTGAGATGTTTTCAAACCACTCACAAATTTGGTGTCCTATTAAATCCAGAGATGCTTTTCTGAATCCACATGTGACCCATGAGCCTGAGTAACATCACCCCTCTCTTCACTGTCTCAGTTTATTGGTTGCTGAATACTTCAATTATGCTTTTGCCACTCAAGACCCCAATGATCTTCTGGCTAACCTCCAGTCCTGCACCTGCTGGATACTTGAGTTTAGCCATTGTCGTATTGCCTGTATGCTAACTTGCCACCAAATCCTATTCATGAACTCTGTACGCATTCACCTCCATTAGTTCCTGATTCAGCTCAGCTTCCATTTTTAAATCTTATTTGAGTTGTCTGAATCTTCCATGGCTTCACCCCTCATCATCTTGATAACTTCTCCCAGCTTTCCATCCTTCCAGGGTCTCTGTACTCCTCCAACCCTGGGCACTTACATGTTCATAATTTTAATTGTTCCTTTACTGGGAGTCATGTCTCCAGCTGCCAGGGCCCTAATTTCCTCCTTTGATTTCCTCGTTTAAGATGCTTCTTATAACTTAGTTCTATGACCAGGTGTTTGGTTATTTATTTTAATATCCTCCTTATGTGGTGCAGTGTCAAACTATGTTTGTTAATGTTCCAAGAAGCACCTTGGGATATTACACCGCATTAAAATGGCTATGTACAAGTTATTGTCATTTCTGGCACATCTCTGGCAATTTGATAACCTGAATGTCAGAATCCCCCACTTAATTGTGGCAGTAGCTATACTTCAAAAATACCACATTGGCTGTAAATTGTTTTGGGACATCCCAAGTTCGTGAAAGGTGTTGTGTAAGTACAAGTCTTCCAAGTCTTTCCAATGCACAATTGCCACAAGCATTTCCACAACCAGTTCAATGATGGGACAAAGAGTAGATCTCTGGGCAGGTATAAGATCTTTTAACTCCTGCCTCAAGGTTGTCTCGATACAATTTTTCAACAAGTTGAATCTGTATGGCATATTTAAGAATTGAGTTTCTGGTAACTATTTGAGCATTTGTAAGAGAGGCTGCCTGTGCATGTTGGGAAACCACAGATTCATTGCATTATCTTCTGTTACTTAGATGTTATTGGTCATACAACATGAGCAGCATGACCTTTGTTATCAAAGATGTGTGATCATTCATCCAGCTTTTTCACTAACAGCAGAATCCCACAAGATTAGCCGTAACATTCAATTAAGTCACCTCACGTTTTTTGGTGAGTATATTCGTTACAGGTTAATAAGAAGGAAAACAGATCTGGCACTTATATAGTGCCGATCATTACCTCAGGGTGCCCCAAAGCCAGTAAAGAACATTAAAAAATGCATTTAATGTTGGGAATTGCAACTTTCAAAATGAATGCAGCAACTTCCACAGACAGCAAAAAGCCAGATAAGCTATTTTAGAATATTGGCATTTTACAGGTCCATAATAAGTTCCCTGGAGAATTTAGAAATCCACTTTTCCAACTTTCTCAAAGTTAGGAGAAAACAACCTCTCATACAGTGAAAAATTGGTCCTTGGTTCAGAGATAGTAGGAACTGCAGATGCTGGAGAATCTGAGATAACAAGGTGTAGAGCTGGATGAACATAGCAGGCCAAGCAGCATCAGAGGAGCAGAAAGGCTGACGTTTCCGGCCTAAACCCTTCTTCAGAAAACTACAGTCCTTGGGACTGTAGTCAATTGATGCACAACTCCATTGTTGCTGAAGTCAATGTGAAAGGCAGTAAGCGGTATAGCTTGCATCAGTCCACAGACCAGAGCATTGCACTCAACACAGCAGCTGCACTTGTAATGAATGGATTAACCCCATAATAATAACATTCAAAAAACATTCCATTTACAGATGACTGGCTGCTTCAGAAACAAATCCTGAAAGAAGGACAGGGACAAGCTACCAGACCTGATGTAGGTCAAGAGGTCACAATAAAACTGCTTGGAGTCCTGGAAGATGGGACCATTATAGACAAGGACCCAAAGCTTACCTTTGTCATTGGTGAAGGTGATGTCATACAGGTTGGTCCCATTTTCATTGATTTTTATCTTTGGTTTTACTGTCTTGATTGACGTTGCTTACCATGACTATGTTTTCCCACCCATTAGAATGTCTCAATACAACCATGTTCTTCTTGTGTTGTCTGTCTCTGTGACAGGTAGGGCAAAGAAACTGGCCCAAAATTCACCCCAGTGAGTATAGGTATCAAACCCATTGCTGAGTTCTGGTCACCACATAATACTGAAGGACCTGAAGGCCAGAGGAGAGATTGACTGGAATGGTTGTAGGGAAGGGGAGGGGGCAGTGTTTTGCTGCACAGTTGACTGGAGAAGCTGCAGTTGTCTCTTGTAGGCTAATGGGAGATCTGATGGAGGTGTGGAAGACAGTGATAGGTTTAGATAAGTTAGATCCCATTAGCTGATGATCAGGGTCACAGATGTAGAGTTCCAGGCAGGCAGCACAGTGGCTCAGTGGTTAGTACCTACTGCCTCACAGCGTCACAGTCCCAGGTTTGATTTCCCCCTTTGGGTACTGTCTCTGTGGAGTTTGCAAGTTTTCCCCATGTCTGCGTGGGTTTCCTCTGGGTACTCCTATTGTCTTCCATAGTCCAAAGATATGCAGGGTAGCCGTACTAAGATTTGTACCATACTGTCCAGAGATGCGTAGGCTGGGGGAATTAGCTAGGAGGGTTAGCTTGATGAGCTGAAAGGCCTCTATTTGCACTACCTACGACAGACAACTCATCCTACCAACACCCCCCACCCTGAGCAACCCCATGATCTACCAGAGTTCTGAATTACTATGAAATGTACACATTTATGTGTGTGTTGTAGCCTGTAGACATTGTTAGTGATGATAGAGGCTCCAACTTCTTTCTATCATTTGGCTGACTCCCGCTTTGACTATCTGCCATTGGCGTATGTTTGAAGGGATCACAAGCTGGTACTCAATGTGTTTAACCACAAATACGCATTCATTCCTTGGTCATCGTGTCCTGAGTTGGGAATTGAACCCAGAGCTCCTGCCTCAGGATCAGGACACCACCCACTGTGCCACAAGACCCCCAAAACCACATTACAACCGATTAAAAGAAATATGTAAAATTAAGAGGCTTTCTGACATAAAAACAGGAAACACTACACAGATGCAGTCTGTTATTCAGATTCTGAAAGAAAATAGGCTTTATATGTTTGGCAGCAAACTTGCTGAAGTATCTCAGACGAACCCTCTGTGTATTTCCAGCATTCTTTACTTTTTAAGGATGGATTCTGCTTTTTATCCATTCAGGAAATTCATGTTATCTTAATGGAAATGGGAAAATTAATGAAGAGAATCCTATTAATAAAGTCTGGGGTCCATTTGCCTAATGCTATCAGCTATTCTCATGCATTAGGAATTTTCCTAAAATTCTGCATCTGGAAAAAGCTGTTATCTCATGGGAGTTTGCTATTGTTGAACAAAAGGTCACTTTATAGAATTAGATGAAAAAGGTTTTCAGTCTTTAGCTGCAATTAATTCTAATCGAAAGAAAAAAACAATTAAGATCACACCATTTATATCCTCAAGCTATCATAACATGCTTTATAGTCAGTGACTATTATAGAATTTGTTTCATTCTTTCATGGGAAATGGGAATCACTAGCTGCGCCAGCATTTATTGCCCATACTAAATTACCCTTGGGAAGGAGACGATGAGCTGTAATAAACTGTTGCTGTACATTTGTAGGTACACAATGCTGTTGGGGAGACAGATCCAGGATTTTGGCCCAGTGACACACAAGGAACTGTAATATATTTCCAAGTCAGGATGGTCAGTGATGTGGGTAAGACCTTGCAGGTGGTGTTCCCATGTATCTGCTGTCCTTGTCATTCTAGATTGTATGGCCATAGGCTTGGAAGGTGTTATCTAAGGAACCTTGATGAATTTCTGCAGTGCATCTTGTAGATAGTACACACTCCTACTGCTGAATGTCAGTGAAGGAGAGAGTGAATGTTTGGGGATCTGATGACAATCAATCAGTCTGCTTCATCCTGGATGGTGTCAAGCTTCTTGAATAGAGTCAATAGGGTCATAGAGATGTACAGCATAGAAGCAGACCCTTCAGTCTAACTCAACCATACCGTCCAAATATCCTCCATTAATCTCGTACCATTTGCCAGCATTTGGCCCACATCCCTCTAAACCCTTCCAATTCAGATGCCTTTAAATGTTGTAATTGTACCAGCCTCCACCACCTTCTCTGGCAGTTCATTCAATATACACACCACCCTCTGCTTGAAAAAGTTGCCCCTTTTAAAGCTTTCCCCTCTCATCTTAAACCTATGCCCTCTAGTTTTGGGCACCGCTATTCTCAGAAAAAGATCTTGATCATTCACCCTATCCATGCTCCTCATGATTCTGCAAACCACTACAATGTCACTCCTCAGCCTCCGACGATCAAGGGAAAATAACCCCAGTCTAGTCAGCCTCTCCCTATGGCTCAAACCCTCCAACTCTGGCAACATCCTTGTAAATTTTTTCTGCATCCTTTCAGGTTTCACAACGTCTTTCCTTTAGGAGGAAAACCAGAACTGAACACTGTATTCCAATATAGTCTAAACAATGTCATTAAATGAATAAGTCCTGCCCTGATTTGCCCTACCAAAATGCAGCACCTCACATTTATCTGAACTAAACTCCATCTGCCACTCCTCAGCCCATTGGTCCATCTGATCAAAGTCCCATTGTACTCCAAGGTAATTTTTTTCACTGTCCACTACACCTCCAGTTTTGGTATCATGTGCAGGCTTACTAACCATACCTCCTATATTCACATCCAAGTAATTTATAGAAATAACAAAAAGCAGTTGTTATTTGAGCTGCTCTCATTCATTAAGTGTGGAGAATTGCATCACACTATTGCCTTGTAGATGATGAATAGGCTTTGGGAAGTCAGCAGGTGAGTTACTCACTGCAGGATTCCGAGCCTCTGACCTGCCCTTATAGGACATAGTTTTTATTGGGTATTCCAGTTAAGCTTTTAGTCACCAACAACAACAACTGTTGTTTGTCACTAACAGTCCCCATTCACAACTATTCACCCTCCCAGCCTGATCGTTAGCAACTCCTTTGTCTGTCCAACCATCTTTCTCTCACTTTGGGCTCTATCCTATCGTTTACTCCCTACCCCACCCACCTCCCTATTTTCTGCATATAAACTGACGTTTTCCCAGCCACCACCAGTTCTGAGGAAGGGTCACCGGAGCCAAAATGTTAACTCTGTTCTTTCCTTCACAGATGCTGCCAGACCTGCTGAGCTTTTCCAGCAACTTTGTTTTTGCTCCTGATTTACAGCATCCGCAGTTCTTTCGGTGTTTATTAAGCTTTTAGTCAATGCTACCTCCAAGGGTGTTGGGAAATGCAGTGATGGTTGAATGTCAAGAAGTAATGGTTAGATTTTCTCTTGTTGGAGATAGTTATCACCTTATGGATGTACAATGGCAAAAATAGAATGGCAATCAACACAAAAATAACTCAAAAGAATTCAGTCCACACTTAAGCAGTATTCAGGCAATAAGAGGCAAGATAGGACCTAATAGGGACTATGAAGTTCATATATACTTAAAATTGCAAGGCAAGGCTGGAATACCTCCTGAGTAATTTGTATCAGTGATCGCTAATGAAGTGGTTGCCAAAAAAAATTATGAGTGTAAGCTAAAATGGTAGAGATGTTAGATGATGTGAAAGTTGACAGACAAAATGTTCAGGGAAATTTGGTGCTTCTTACAGTGAGTACATTCCCTACACAGACTGCTTGCATCAGAGGTTTAAATCCTCCAGTGACAGTATCAGGGGATTAGAAAGTGGCAAATGTAATAGCCTTATTCAAGGAAAGAATGTTCTTACTAACTACAGATCGCTCAGACTAGGGTAGACTGAGACTTTTGAAAGATTAACAAGTGGGGAAGTTAACAGACAGCTGGACAGCTTTGTATTCCTTAAGGAGAGATGGTATGGATTCATGAAAGATTGTGTTTGATTCACCTTATTGAATGTTTTGAGGAAGTAATAGGGAGGTTTGCTGAAGGGAATGTTGTAAGATTGGGTTTAAGAAAGCATTTGACAAAGTATGGCATAAAACATTGGTTAACAAAATTGAATCACATGGAGTAGGAGGGTCAGTGTCAGATTAGATAAAAATTCACTCAAGGTCAGTAAACTGTGAGTCATGTTAAATGGCTGTTTTTCAGTCTGTAACATCATTGACAGAATTGTTCCCCAAGAGTCAGTGCTCAGATTACTCCCTTTCTGATATATTTATAACTTAGATATTGGAATTTAGAGCACAATTTAAAAAATTTGTTGAGGAGGCCAAACGTAAAGATATGGCAAACAAAGAGGATGATATCAATTAACAACAAGATATAGACTAGCAGAATGGGCAGACAAATGTCAGAAGGAATTTCATATAGAGTTGTGTGAGTTGATGCATTTTGGCAGTAGGAAAACAGTATATATTTAAGGACAGAATTTGAAAGGATGGAGAAAAACATGGAATTCAAACGTGTTGATTCTTGAAGGTGGTGTAGAGAACAAAGTAAGCAAAACAGCTGGCATCAAGGGCTATCTAATTTACATCCAGATCATTGATCATCTCCACTTTCATTGTAGGCAGCAAGTTCCACACAATTTTTTCAGAGATAAAAGGTACTGCAGATGCTGGAGAATCCGAGATAACAAGCATGGGGCTGGATGAACAC
>JAHRHZ010000048.1:8604310-8649831 GCA_024137785.1 Ginglymostoma cirratum | reverse complement strand
GAAGGGTTTAGGCCCGAAACGTCAAGTTTTCCTGCTCCTATGATGCTGCTTGACCTGCTGTGTTCATCCAGCCCCATGCTTGTTATCGCCACACAATTTTTGTTTGCTTTGTAAAAAAAAAGTTCATTCTCACTCTATCTGACAAAGGTTGTGGCTTTGTGCCTGTGTTGAATGACAAGAGCACTGTGAGCCTGATATCTCTGGCTGATGGGGCAAACCACAAAGAGGAGAAAAATGTCAATGATGAGCCCATCTAGATGGTTTAGAGTGAGTGAGCGCTATGACAACTACTGCAGAGCTGGAGATGCAGTTGTGTCCAGTCCAGGAGCACACAGTCTCCCTGCAGCAACATTACAATGATGGTTGTTGATGCAGCCTGACCTACAGCATTGAAGTGCAATGGATCAGAGATGTACTAATACGGTTCTTCAAGGCTGGCACATATCATTTGCCAATATCTGTGGATGTGGGGTGAGTATGATCATTGCCCACATAGCGTGTCTTGAGATGCTGGTGCCAAATGTCCAACATGGAGGTCATTTGGGCCAAGTAGCAAGCTGAAGTACTCACTCTGACTTCCATGTCAAAACTGGTTTGATATGTAGCTTGTTCGTCATGTTTGGTAAAATCACTGAACATTAATAAAGCAAGTTGTGCTGTTAGTAAGGCATTTAACAATCAATAATCCCCCTGAAGTGACCGCTTTCTGCAAGAAACTTGCCTCACTGCTCAGCAATTGAATAAAAGATGCAGCGAGTTGCTCCCAATGTCATGATAGGCCTCATTGGACTTCTCACATGAATCTGATACAAATCTCACTATTGCCCATGGAACTCAGGCCCCAATAAGATTCCATGACATAGCGTTTACAGCTCATAGAAGTCCAAGTCTACGTTGGTCTTAGACAATAAGAGTTCCCATGTTCCAAATGAGCCTCTACTTGGCCTGCTTCATCACAGCTGAACAAAATTACTTTCTATTCCTCTCTTCCTGCTGTACAAATAAAGCTTCTCCTTCAAGAGATCTTTGTCAAATCCCTCAAGCGCTCAATTGTAGGAGCAACTTTAACATTGTCACCAAATTCTGAATAATAAGCCTTGCCAAACACTTCTCTTCAATTCTCACTGGTTGTATTAATGACTAATTTATATTTGTTGCCCTTGTTTTGGACTCCCCACAAGGGTGAAGTAACTCCACTGAGGCTGTTATCCTGTCACCAAGTCACCCTTTATTCACAGATGCACAGTACATGGACTCTGACCAGACAGCTCAGAGCCAGTCCCCAGAGTGAGTAGAATCACTGAGACTCCTCTCTACATTTGTCAGCCAGGGGTCACTGACTGGCCCCGGTTAACAGCCTCAATCAGGGAACTCATAGTCGATGAAAGCCTGGCCAACCTCGTTCTAATCACTGCAAAGGGAAACCATTTTAGCTCCAACTATCCTATCTTAGACTTCTAGAACTTTAAAGACCATGATCAAGTACCCTCACAATTTCAAGAATGAAGGGACAGGAATGTGCTTATTCAGTTCCTTGAGACAATGAATTGACTCGCGTCTGATCTTTAGAGTAATATCAATTATCCATAACCTGAATACCCTTGCCTATTAAAAATCTATTAATTAAAAACCTATCAAGGGGCAACAATGGCCTCGTGGTATTATTGCTAGATTATTAATTCAGAAACTCGGCCAGTGTTTTGGGGTCTGGCTTCAAATCCCACCAGGGCAGATCATGGAATTTGAACTAAATAAATAATGTGGAATTAAGGGTCTAATGATGACCATGAAACAATTTCCAATTGTCAGGAAAAACCCATCTGCTTCACTGATGTCCTTTAAGGAATAAAATCTGCCGTCATTACCTGGTCTGGCCTACATGTGACTCCAGGCCCACAGCAATATGGTTGACTCTTAACTTCCCTCTGGGTAATTAGGGATGGGCAATAAATCTGACCTAGCCGAAGAAACCCACATCCCTTCAGTGAATAAACAAAAGATATTACTTGTGAAATCTTTCGTTAACCCACTCTCTCAGCTTTTCTTTAATTATAAGTTGTCAACTTGAAAATACTTTCTTTATCCTTACTTTTGTCTCTGTTAACCACTTCTCCATCCCTATTAGTACATTACCCCTGACTCTATGCAGCCTTATCTTGTGCATAACTGCCCTATTGAAGACAGTGGCATCACTACAAAATGATTATTAATGTATACCAGAACGTTTGTTTGTGTCTTGGTATGACAATCTTTCCAGAAGTTCCATGTATCATTGATGAATCTGCCATTGATCTTTACACATTCTGCATCAGTCAGCTGCATCCAGCCCATTCTATCACTTATCTATTTTCTCCCTGCTTTCTTCTACATTTTCAATTAATCTAACCTCCAATAACTTTGTCTATCAACTGCTCAAATGATCTGAGATTTGAGTCAGTGTCTCTTTCATGATAAACACTATTTTCATCTACCCTTCAACCACTTCCAGCATTTCCTCATTAGGCTTTCTGTCCATGTAGGATATCACAGCATTCTCTTATATGTCTGCATCTCAGATGCACTCAGCTTGCTATGAGTGTCTTTGTTTGTTGCCTGTGTCTCCAAGGATTGTGAAAAATAGCAAAATTTTTTTTAGAAGCAGGCTCAGTTTCCTTTTTAACACATCCTTTAGTCTGACAAAGGAAATCTAGAATGCAGTATTCACAAAACATTCGTTGTATACAGTGGACATAGTCATAGATGGATGGAAATAGTGCCCTTATGAATCAACTAAGGCCACCTTACACACTAAGATTCAAGGCTTGCAGTTTAAAACATATTGCCATCATAAATTGAGAAACTGCATTAAAATAAAATTTTACTAATTTTTCTGAAGTGGCATTCTGCACCATGGCAATCATAGGTCATGGAGTTGTATAGCACAGAAACGGACCCTTCGGTCCAACTCATCCATACCGACCAAATATCCTAAATTAATCTCGTCCCAATTGCCAGCATTTGGCCCATATCCCTCTAAACCCTCACTATTCATATACCCATCCAGATGCCTTTTAAATGTTACAATTGTACCAGGCTCAACCACTTCCTCTAGCAGCTAATTCCATACATGTACCACTCTCTGTGTGAAAAAGTTGCCCCTTAGGTTCCTTTTACATTTTTCCCCTCTCACCTTAAACCTACGCCTTCTAGTTTTGGACTCCCCTATCCTAGGAAAAAGACCTTGGCTGTTCACCCTATCCATGCCCCTCATGATTTTATAAACTTCTATAAGGTCCACTCCTCAGCCTCTGATGGTCCAGGGAAAATATCCCCAGCCTATTCAGTCTCTCCCTACAGCTCAAACCCTTCAACCCCAGAAACATCCTTGTAAACCTTTTCTGAGCCCTTGCAAGTTTAACAACATCTTTCCTATAACAGGGAGACCAGAATTGAACACAGTTTTCCAAAAGTGTCCAATATCAAGTCAATGTTGGCACTTAGAAACCAGATTCTCCCAGAGCTTTGAGGTATAATGTGGAGCGGAGGGACAAACAAGATGAAGGGACTATTGACAGTGTTTTTTTATGGAAAGGCAATTGATGTAAAGCACCTTTTTGTTTTGCACCAAATGATTCTTCAAATAGCGGCAAATTGGAAATCTACAGGTATCTTAACCACAGCCAGAGTGTGTACTTGCAAAGGCTTAAGAGTAGGAATTAGAACAAGGTTTGTCTATGTCTTAATAAAGCAGAAATTCAGTATTGGAGAAAAAGATAGCTCTTGCTCATAAGTATTTCCAGATGAAAATTTGCACTGATTTGTATTCCACATTTTTGTGCTTAGCTGCAAATTTCATTTAGATACTTAATGTAAAAATATTGAACTATTCCTGGAACTGGATATTAGAGGAGGCACTTTGATGTTAAATTTCCAATTTATGTTTGTTAACGATACACTGAAAATCGGAGTAATTAAATATGATTTTTACAGAAAACATTTGCTTCCTAATGTAAATACGATTGATAATTTGCAGTATCCCTTTAACGGGGTTTCTGATAAAAACACACCCAGGTGTCCTGAGAGATGGAAAACTGCCAGCCAGCTAAGTCTTGCTGTCTTTGGTTTTACAAGAAAGAAACATACCGCTGCATTCTGAGAAATGATAGTATATCAAAGTTCTTGGTAGTATTCACAGGAAGCCATCAAACAGCCCAGCCTCACTGACCCCTCAGATCAAGGACTGTCAGTACTGCCACACTGCTGTGCTGCTACGAATATATTTGTACTCATTGGGCACAGCATCAATACATCTTGTGCAGAACCAAGCACTGTGTGAACACTGAGCACATTCCCGTTTGCCAAGTCGGCCCTTTCATGTTGTTTTGCCTAGGCTCCGTTTAATAAGCTCTTTGATTTTATATCAGCTAGCTTATAGCACAGCTTCTTTGTTCTTTCATTGTTTAGACAGTGGGAAGTCATTCAGAGTCCCTGAAATAAAAAGCCATGCGCAATGGTAGGAATGGCAGCTGGCCAAACACATTGTAAGTAATTAAAGTAAAATTTGGGCAAAACAGTCTTTTAAAGAATTAATTTTTCTATGTATTTCATCTCATGAGCACTTGATTAGGTTTGGCAATTTTTTAAAAATTTAAATGGTTGTTATGTGAATTAATCTGGTTAGCTCTGCATTCACAACAGAACACAAAGTTCGGACAGCTCAGCTCAAGATGATGATTTTTCTATTCTTTCACTGAATGTAGATGTTGCTGGTGAGGTCTGCATTTATTGGCCGTTCCTAACTGTTATTGTGAAGGTGTGGTGAGCCACAATTGTGAATCTCATGGCAAGTTATTAACTATACCAATAGTGCCATTTGAAAAGGAGTCATTTGGCCCACAACAATATAGTTTAGAGTGAGGTTAAGAGGGAAACTTGTATATAATAATGTTCCCAGGCATCTGTTGTCCTAGTCATTCTAGGTGGTAAAGGTTGGAGGTTTGGAAGCTATTATCTGAGGACCTTTAGTGAATTTCTGCAATGCATCTTGATGGTAGATGGTATACCTTGCTGTAACTGAGCATTAGTGGTGGGCTGAATGAGTTTTGAAGGTGAATTGGGCTGTATTATCCTGGATGATGTTGAATTTCTTGAGTGTTGTTGGAACTGCACTCACTCAGGGAAGCAAAGTATTGTTGCTCACCTTTAGTCTGTGATGAATTATTTCCATTCCAGGAGTGAACTCCTACTTCAAGGATTTGAACGATTTCCATAGGCTAGTTCTTCACATGATCATAGAGTCGTACAGCATGGAAACAGACCATTCAGCCCAACCAGTCTGTGCTGACCATAATCTCAAACTATACTAGTCCCACCTGCCTGCACTTGGCCCAAATCCCTCCAAACATTTCTTATTCATGTGCTTATCCAAATGTCTTTTTAAATGCTGTAACTGTACCCCCTTCCACAACTTCCTCCGGAACTTCATTCCACACACAAACCAATCTATGTGTAAAATACTGCCCCTCATGTCTTTTTTTAAATCATTCTCCTCTCATCTTGAAAATGTGCTCCCTAGTCTTGAACTTCCCTTCACTAGGGAAAAGACACCTGCCATTCATCTTATCTACAGCCCTCATGATTTTATAAACCTCTTTAAGGTCACACTTCAACCTCTTATGCTCCAGTGAAGAAAGTCCCTGCCTATCCACCTCTCCTTATAACTCAAACCCTCCATTCTCCCGGTAAATTGCTTCTGAAACCTCGCCAGCTTAATATGTTTCCCATAACAAGGCGACCAGAATGGGACACAGTATTCCAGAAGAGGCCTCACCAACATCCTGTACAGCTTCAACATAATGCCCCAACTCGTTTACTCAAAGGTCTGAGCAATGAAGGCAAGCATGCTAAATGCCTTCTTAACCACCCTGCCTACCTGTGATGCAAATTTCAAAGAATTATGCACCTGAACCCCTTGGTCTCTCTGTTCTACAAAACTACCCAAGGCCCTACCATTAACTGTATAAGCCTTGGCCTTGTTCATTTTACTAAAATGCAGTATCTCGTATTCATCCAAACTAAATTCCATCTTCCCCTCTTCAGCCCATTGACCCAATTGAAGAAGCTCTCTTTGTAATCTTAGATAACCTTCTTCACTGTCCGCTATACCCTCAATTTTGGTGTCATCAGCAAACCTACTAAACAAGCCTTCTATATTCTGTAATCATTCATATAAATGACAAAGAAAAGTGGACCCAGTACTCTGTGGAACACTGCTGGTTACAGGCCTCCAGTCGGATAAACAACCCTCCACCATCATTCTCTGTCTTCTGCCGGTAAGCAATTTTGTATCCGATTGGCAAGCTCAGCCTGAATTCCATGTAATCTAACTTTACTAATTCTTCTACCATACAGAAACTTGTCAAAGGCTTTACTAACATGCAAGTAAACAATGCCCTCTCAATTTTCTTGGTTACTTCCTCAAAAAACTCAACCAAGTTTGTGGGACAGTTGAATTAGTTTGTCAAGTCTTCATCTCCAATGAATTTGAATACATTGACATGGACTATGGTGAAGTGAGTTTTGAGTATTATGCCCTGCATCGTGAAACCAATGATTTATGTAATGTAAGAAACATATGCTCAGGAGTGGAATTTCACTGATTCTGTTTCATCCATTGGCTCTAAGATCAGTCTCTGCTCCTTTGGCTTTTCAATAGAAAGTGGAATGTAAAATATAGGAAGTAATCAGGATACCCTTCCCTTAATAGTGTAGGGTAGCTTATGATACATCAGCAGGTCTTTTGTTGCCTGTCATTTTATTCAGTGCCTTGAGCCACTCTGCCATGTAATTGGATCATAGTCAATCTCTGTCTTAACTCAATCCTTGTAATCTAGTAGCCATGAATGCAGTACAGAATGCTCTCAAGCTTAGTTTTAAAACATTTAGCGGACCCAGCCGTTTTAAGGGAGGGGTAAGGGTCACCTGTAAATAACAGTTTGCAGAACTGTTCTAACAGATAACTTCAAAAAGATCAACTGTATTTCTATACTGAAATATAAGACGATTGTTCGTCTAACCTTGCTGAAGCAAAACAATTATGCAAATATGTCGCTGAAAATTATCAGCTATTTTATTTACCTCTGCAAATAGTGAGGAATTTTCTATCCCGACAACTGACACGGACAAGAAAAGGATGGAAGTGAATCGACCTTCAGCTGAAATAAAAATCTCAACAACATATTCCAAATGGATGCCATTAACGTTCATCTAAAGACTATGGAGGCATAGGAATATCAGAATGGTTATAGTCACAATGGGCCAAGCCTCAGAAATCACCTACAAAATCTTTGAGGAGTAATGAATGGAGAAGCAAAGAAAAGCAGTAGATAAAATATGGGGCTGGATGAACACAGCAGGTCAAGCAGCATCATAGGAGCAGGAAAACTTGACGTTTCGGGCCTAAACCCTTCATCAGAAATGGGGGAGGGGAAGAGGGTTCTGAAATAAATAGGGAGAGAGGGGGAGGCGGAAAAAGGATGGATAGAGGAGAGGATAGGTGGAGAGGAGGCAGACAAGTCGAAGAGGCGGGGATGGAGCCAGTAAAGGTGAGTGTAGGTAGGGGGGTGAGGAGGAGATAGGTCAGTCCAGGGAGGACAGACAGGTCAAGGGGGCGGGATGAGGTTAGTAGATAGGTCGGCGCCGCCTCATGCTCCCACGAGGAGCTCGAGCAGTTCATCCACTTCACCAACACCTTCCACCCCAACCTGAAGTTCACCTGGACCATCTCCAACACTTCTCTCTCCTTCCTGGACCTCTCTGTCTCCATCTCGGGCAACCACCTAGAAACAGATGTCCATTTCAAGCCCACTGACTCCCACAGCTACCTGGAATACACCTCCTCCCACCCACCCTCCTGCAAAAATGCCATCCCCTATTCCCAATTCCTTCGCCTCCGCCGCATCTGCTCCCAGGATGAGACATTCCACTCCCATACATCTCAAATGTCCTCATTCTTCAAGGACCGCAACTTCCCCCCCACAGTGGTCGAGAACGCCCTCGACCGTGTTTCCTTCCCTCCATACCAGGCAACATCCTGGTAAATCTCCTCTGCACCCTTTCCAATGCTTCCACATCCTTCCTATAATGCCGCGACCAGAACTGCGCGCAATACTCCAAGTGCGGCCGCACCAGAGTTTTGTACAACTGCAACATTACCTCATGGCTCCGAAACTCAATCCCTCTACCAATAAAACCTAACACACCGTACGCCTTCTTAACAACCCTATCAACCTGGGTGGCAACTTTCAGGGATCTATGCACATGGACACTGAGATCTCTCTGCTCGTCCACACTATCAAGAATCTTACCATTAGCCCAGTACTCTGTATTCCTGTTATTCCTTCCAAAGTGAATCACCTCACACTTTTCCGCATTAAACTCCATTTGCCACCCCTCAGCCCAGCTCTGCAGCTATCTATCTCCCTCTGTAACCTGCAACATCCTTCCACACTATCCACAACTCCACCGACTTTAGTGTCATCTGCAAATTTACTAACCCATCCTTCTACGCCCTCATCCAGGTCATTTATAAAAATGACAAAGAGCAGTGGCCCCAAAACAGATCCTTGTGGTACACCACTAGTAACTGAACTCCAGGACAAACATTTCCCATCAACCACCACCCTCTGTCTTCTTACAGCTAGCCAATTTCTGATCCAAACCGCCAAATCAGCCTCAATTCCATGCCTTCGTATTTTCTGCAATAGCCTCCCGTGGGGAACCTTATCAAACGCTTAACTGAAATCCAAAGTGTGTTCTACATCAGCAATATTCTCACATTTTTATTGCTATCAACTGCATGGTTAAATGATGTGTAGAAAAGGCTAAAAGATATTCAAAAATAAATTAAACAGGTGGGTTATACTGAATTTGATTTGACTTAATCAAAAATTTGGTTTTATGAAGAAGGGTCACAACTTGAAACATCAGCTTTCCTGCTCCTCTGATGCTGCCTGGCTTGCTGTGTTCCTCCAGCTCCACACTGTGTTATCCCCGGATTAAATTAGGATTGCTAACATTTTACGGATGACTAAACACCTGGGAGTTCATCATTGATCAGCAGGAAAAGTTCCCTAAATGGTGAACATTTTTGGGAAAGACAGGAGCTACTTTTCAGAATTATAGCCAAGAAAGAAGACGACCTGCATTTTTGTAGCATCTTTCATGTTAGTATGTCCCAAAGTACTTTACAATCAATTAAATATTACTGTATTTGAAGTGTGGTTGTTGTTTTATGAAAGACTCAATAACCAAATTAAATCATAGAATCCTACATTATAGAAAGTCTGTACTGACAAAAACTACTCTAAATCTACACTTGTCGCACTTTCCAACACTTAAATCAATGTTATGACATTTCAAATGCTCATCCCAAGTACTATTTAAAGGTTGTGAGGTTTCCTATTTCAAATTCTAGACAATAAGATCCTTCAGATAGCAACGTGGCTAGATTTTTTTCTTGCTCATTCATGGCATATACATTTTACTAGCTTCGAACAATGTTTATTTCTCATCCTCAGCAAGTGCCAGTGAGCTGCTTTCTTAAATCAGTACAATCTCAATGATGAAGGTACTTCCACAATATAGTTCCAAGTCAGAATAGTGTGTAAATGGAAAAGAAACTTAGAGGCACTAATGACCTTTCTGATGAAGGGTCTTGGCCCGAAACGTCAAGCTTTCCTGCTCCTATGATGCTGCTTGGCCTGCTGTGTTCATCCAGCTCCACACCTTGTTATCTCAGATTCTCCAGCATCTGCAGTTCCTACTATCTCTTAGAGGCACTAATGCCTTTGAATGTCAAGGTGAGATTGTTCAGGTTCCACTTGTTAGATATGATTGTTGTCTGGTACATTGTGTCGTGAAAATGTTACTTATCACTCAGTAGCCCAAGTCTAGATATTGTCAATACCTTGATGCATTTCAGCACAAATTGTTTCACACAGAAACTAATGGAAATTTGGAACTCTGTCATGAAGAAAGGTTATCGAGGGTCAAATGAAAATTTCAAAAGTGTGATGAATCAGTTTTTGTTAGGCGACGGTGGTAAATGTTACAGGGATGACGCAGGGATATTTAATCCGATGGTATAACATGCTAAAGAGCTGTTCCCATGATCGTTTTACTGTTTAGTGTCTGTAGTCCTTGTATTCTATCCCCAATATTTATCATCACAAATCTTTTGGCATTAATTTTCAGCTGCCAACTATCAACCAATTTATTTGTTCTCTTGAAACCACTTAAATGTTTATGTCATCTTCATGTGTTGTAATTGCACCCTTGTATCTGAAATTGATCTGAAATAGAGATGACAGGGAAATGATGACCTAGTTAATGACTCCAGGCGAGTTGGCCACGAAAGGGGCTTCAATAATGACCACTGATAGCAATGTTTTCTCATAGCTTTATGTCATGACCAGTAAAGGCATATCTATAACCTTAAACATGGACTACATTTGGAACATAAATAAAAGACAGTTCCAGAAAATTAAAAATGGATACTAAAAAGAGACCACCAAAAGATGGCTACTGAAGGTGAAACTTGCTCTTTTTGCCTCACTTCTCTGGAAAGTTCCTAGTGGAATAACCGTGGGTGAGACTCCCCCTTGAAAGGACGCGCCAACAGAGGACCTATCTGACAAATTTCCACCTGCATTTACTTATGGTTTACTGAAAACTCAATATCTATAGAATCCTAGATAACAATCGGATTCTCCAGCATCTGCAGTACCTTTTTATATCTATAGAATCCTAAACCTTTGTCTCTGAGTCCAACATTTACCAATGGAGAGCTGCAGAAATCATTTTGTCAAAAGTTGGTGTGGATGATCAGTGTCTAATTTTCATTGAATAGGAATGGATTTGAATGACCACTGTCTAATTCCCATTGAGTAGCAATGGATTTGGACCTCCAAACCATTCAGGGTGGACAATAGTAGTTAATCATATGACTGAAGCTGGTTTCAGATAACGAGTCTTGTTATTCCAAAAACTAGATTGAAACTGGTCAGTTTGCAGAAATAGCAGCAGTGAAAAAAAAACACACAAATACCTCTCATTAAAAACTTAGAGATACCTGCATCTTGAAGTGTTCCAGCAGTTCCTTTTGAAGTTTTACCAGTGCAAAAACTTGACCTCATGGTAAAAAATCTACAAGTGACAGACTTCATGACCTGTTGAACATACAACTCTTGGAGCTGTTATGATTCCATCTGATGGTATTACTGGACAAGTCAGATTTCAGAATGAAATTTGGCCTCTTCTTTTAGTTATTAGCAGTCAATCACTAAAACGCAGTCTTACGAGGCTGTCAAGTTTCTTTAGCAACAGAGCTGAAGCTTATTACACAAAAGAAAATTTAAAAACACTATTCACATTAATAACAGCACAAAAGTTGTAGAAATATACAACAAAACAAGCTCTCATCTATTCCACGCCATCATTTTACAGTGTCTCCACATCAAATGTTTAAGTTCAATAAATTTTGATTCTTCCCATTTCTTTCCTGAGAACTGTGAAATCTTCTTACATGAAAACAATAATGAAATCTCATATTTTCTCACCTTTTTAATAATCTGCAGATTTCCAACCAAACATTTCTGGTCTGGAAGTTTCACAACTTGAACTTTTTTACTGCGGTGTTTGTGCTACCGTTGATATTCTATGCTGTCATTTCAGAGGGAAATTATGATTGCTTCTGACACCAATCAGGTTTCCTTCAAACCATTCAAAACTTTTAATCTCTCGGTTTCCTTGCTAAAGTCCAGCCTTGATTAGCCTGAACCAAAAATAAGCTTATGACCCTCAATGCTATAAACCAGTACAATACAAACAATCTTCCATTAACACTCCAGGGAGGACTCTTCTCTCTGACACAGTTCACTGTTCCAGAAGGGTTGTCTGACCTAGTTATTATTTCAGAAAAGTAACAAAGCCTGTATACCACCATTTAAAAATGCAAACTCTAAAAATGATACTAATCAATCAGACACCTTTCATTAAAGAAAAAATCCCGAAATAATCTTGATATATGGCTCTGGCCATTCAAACCACTCAGGCTCCCCTTTTGGGATGGATGAACTTTCTTCAATGAGCCCATGATGAATAGAATCCCGACAATGTGGAAGCTGCCCATTCTGCCCATCAAGTCTACACTGACCCTCTGAAGAGCATCTCACCCAGACCCAAACACCCTGCCCTATCCCTGTAACCCTGCATTTCCCATGGCTAACCCAGCTAGCCTGCACACCCCAAGACACTTGGGTAATTTAGCGTGGCCAATCCACCTACCCTGCACATTTTTGGACTGTGGGAGGAAACCGGAGCACTCAGAGGAAACCCACACAGACACAGGGAGAATGTGCAAACTCCACACAGACAGTCACCTGAGGGTGGAAGCAAACCCGTGACCTCAGTGCTGTGAGGCAACAGTGCTAACTGCTGAGCGACCATTCCACCCCAAGACTATTTTTCTATGACGAGCCAAATATATGGACTATGAGCTATTCTTTTATTTACAACTATAAAAGTTCATTATCCTCTTTAACAGTAAATTTTATGAGTGTTCATGTGTATGAGTGCTGAGTGATTGCTGGAGCATTAAACTTTTAGGCTGAATGTATAAACAAACAAGTCTTTTTATTTAAACCCAGGAAGGCTTGCTGCTGGTCATTAGAAACTGACCACACACTCAGGTTGAGAGACTTACGTGGATTCCTTCAAAAGAAACACACTCATTTGAGCAGTTAAAACAAAGGAACCCAGGGTTTCAATTCTCTCCCTACCCTAATCGTAACACTGTGAATGAGTCATTATCCGTCAGTTTTTGTGAACAAATATTTTTCAATCTTTCACAGGATACTTTGAGCTCACCGCTCTCTGCTAGTCATTGTCTGCTCCTCATGTGGTCTTTACATTAAGAGAAGAATGTTTCTTTTTCTGCTCAGCTGAAGCCAAAGATGGAATTAGCTATGAAATCCTTTCCATTTCCGAATTCACTGAGCAGTCACTTTGGAGCCAACTACCTTCTCTATCTCATCCTGAACTATTTCTCGCTGTAGATGACTGGAAACATTCACATCCAAACATTTATTATAACCTTCACACAACTAGGGCTATATTACCCAAAACTGGAGTATTCCTTGCTTGATGTGCGAGGGAGGGTCATGGTCTCCAGGCAATTGGAATGAATCCATTGAATGCCTTTGTGGAAAGCAGTTTGGCTGCACAAAATGTATCATGCTGATCTGGAGAGAATTCATCTATCCGAGCCTTGACTCTAGAGTCAATGAAAATTTCAAGCTGGGGCCAAAACCTACGAGTTACTGCCAAATAAGTTGATCAGTCACATTTGAGCTTTCATTCTAATCCTTTTACAAACATGATAACCTCAATAAGCATGAAAAAGCTCTGCTAAAATTTAGCACAACCCATATAAGCTATTTTTTCTGTTACTGGTTTCAAAGAAATGGCTTTAAGGGTGTTGGACGTTCCAAAGTTTGTACGGATATTGAGATGTTGAATAAGATTTAATTTAAGCTAGGGAATAGATTTATTTTGGTGTGTGCCAGTCACTGGGGTTCAAAGATGACTTGCTTCTATTCAGTTCAAGGGGTTCTAAAATAATAAATCCAATGGGGGATTCACAGGTTCTGCCACATGAATGGCAAGTGGTGATCACAGAGTTAGGTGGCTGAGTTTTTTAGAAGTTTGCGTGTTCCCTCCAACTCCTGGTCATCATCTCTGCATGCTTCTGATGGAGTCTCTCCATGTGTTCTGTGCCTTTCCAAATGAACTTTCTCCATTTTAGTTGGAATACAAACCTGGATCTCCTATGTGTCAGTGGCTATGTTTGACCCTTTAAAAAGCTTACGACCTTTTTATTGTTCTCAGATTGTGAGTGACACTGGCAAGGCCATAATTATTTCCCACCTCTCTTTTCCATGAGAAGGTGGGGTGACATTTCTCTTTAAATCCCTTTCAATTTACCTGGTGTGGATGCGCCTAAAAATATATTAGAGAATCCCAGAGTTTTGACCAAGGTTAGAGACCCATGAAGATTTAGCAATATGTCCAAATCAGAATTTTGATCAAAGTTTTTAAAATGTCCCAAAGCACATTACTATGCTGCTCGCAAAGTGGTCTCCTCTGCATTGGGGAAACAAAGGGTAGACTGGGTAACTGCTTTGCAGAACACCTATGTTCTGTCTGCAAGAAATACCCTGAGCTTCCAACGGCCTGCCACGTCAACACATCACCTTGTTCTCCGGTCAAAATCTCTGTCTCAGACTTGCTGCAGTGCTCCTGAGCAGCTCAGCTCAAGCTGGGAGAAAACCTCATTTTCCGCTTGGGAATGCTACAGTGTTCTGGACTCAATCTTGAGGTCAACAATTCTAGAGCTTGAAACACCTTCTCCCATTTCCTTACCCCAGCCCCCACACATTGTGCCTTGTTATCATATAGTCTGCTATCGTTCACTGCCCTTCATTAGCCACTAATTATCCACGAATAGTTATTCATTCTCCACTCCTGTCTGTCCAATTGTTCTTCTCTCTCTTTAGGTTCTACCTCCACCTATTGTTTACTCCTTACCTCCTCCCCCCACCCTATCTTCTGCTTAAAAAGCAACATTTTCCTACCTACCATCAGTTCTGAGGAAGGATCACTCAACTGAAAACGTTAACTCTGATTTCTGACCACGGATGCTGCCAGACCTATTGAGCTTTCCAGCAATCTCTGTTTATGTTGCTATGGACCTAAGTAGATTCGCTATCCCCTCCTCAGTTTTCACTCTTTGCTGTTTTGTCAAAGAAAGTGTGGCAGATGCTGGAGATTCAAAAGAAAAAAGAGGAAATCCTAGAGGTCTGGAACCTTCTGTGAATAGATAAAATCTGAACACTGCTTCTCTCTCCTGAAATGCTGCCAGTTTTGCCTGGCTGTTTTCAGCCCTAATCCTAAACATGTCATTGGTTTCATCTTAGCAAGATGAAAACTAGTCTGTCTTTTGTTAACAAGTTGGATATAAAATGGACTCCATTGTTGATTCCTGTTCCAGCTTTGCAAATCTCCTTTCAACAGCAGTAGCTTTACTAACAGGCGTGGGGCTGGATGAACACAGCAGGCCAAGCAGCATCATGGGAGCAAGAAAAGTTGACGTTTCGAACTTCCATTTTGCTCTGACCAGACTGACTCCAATTTTAAATTGCAGGCACCAGGGACGCTCAAAGACCTTCAAGCCAAAAAGGTCCTCTTTAAATATTCACAGTTGATTTCAATGTTCCACTGGGGCCTAGTCTGCCATTTTAAATCAAGGCCTGAGTGAAGGGTGCATTAACAGCCCCCAGTGTGGTAAATCCTGCACTTTCTCTACATTAGACTTTGAATAAAAAGTTCCAGCAACCGGATTTCTCTAATAAACATGGAAGGATTGTTTTATTATGAAACAAACTTATTCCATGAAGGGGCAAAATTGGTTAACACACACACAGTTTGTAATGTGAAAATGTAGATGTTTACCCCTCCAAATAACCTTAAACACACACAGCCACACACCCACACACACATGCACGCACACAGACACACACCCACACACACATGCACGCATACACACACGTACACACACATGCACGCACACAGACACACAGGTGCATACACACATACACACACACACACACACACACACACATGCACAAGAACAGAGTAAAGGGAAAAAAACAGATTTCTCCTTACAGAGACTGACCTTGAGAAACAAAATACTTATAAGTAATAAGTCTTAGTTTTTGAAGGTAAAAAGAATGAGGTGTAGAATGTACAGATAGATGCGAGTCAAGCACATAGGCTTGTGGAGATGGCTGTCATCAATACAGGTAGATATCACTAAAGTCTTGGTACATACAGCAAATGCAGTTTGCTCAGGGAGCACAGTATCAAGAAGCGTCTCTTCCAGTTGCTGTTCAAGAGGACAGTCTGATTTCACAGTGGATTCCCCACAAACGGGAACTAGAGGACAGTCGGATTTCACAGTGGATTCCCCACAAACGGGAACAAGAGGACAGTTGGGTTTCACAGTGGATTCCCCACAAATGGGAACAAGAGGACAGTCGGGTTTCACAGTGGATTCCCCACAAACGGGAACAAGAGGCACAAGCAGAACAGCTTCTTTCTTTCAGCAGCTTCCCCAGTTGAAAGCCAACACCATCTACAAGCCTGCAAAACGTGTTCAAACAGAACAGCCATAAAAAACCCAGAGGTAAAAACAGTCAGGAGTTTTCCCTGAAGTGAGTTCAAGCAACCAAGATTTGCAATTATCTGGAACCATGCAGTTTCCAAGAAAAGCCTTCTTATGAACCACAATCACCGTCCCTTCATTGACTGTTTAAAAAAATTCCAGTATCTCCATAATCTTGCAAACTCAAATCTGCAAAAGCATTAAATATGATGGCATTGTAACCAGATTAGTAATGCAGAAGGGCTGGGCAAATGATCAGAACCGTGAATTCAAAGCCTGACATGGTATAGCAACTGGGAAATTTTAATTTAGTTAATGAAGAACATTAGGAATCTTTACAAAACAGCAAGCCTTATTCACACAGACCATGTAGGTCTGCTTCTACTCTGAGTTCCTATGTTTTTACCTAATGACCAGATTGTCATTAAAAGCCTACATTGTTCACCAATACCCTTTAGCAAAGGAAATCTGCTGTCCACATGTGTATCCGGACCCCACAGGAAATTCACTGATTTTTGACTTCCATCCAAAGTGGCTTGGCAAGTCCCTGAAATTTCTCAGCACCACCATCTCAAAGGACAATCAAGATGGAAAATAAATGCTGCCTTTGCCAATGGAACCCACATTCTATAAAGAAGCAGAATCAGATCCACAGCATTGGAAGAGGTGGGTGGAAGCTCTCCAGATCTCCACTCAGGCCGAGAGTCACTGCATATCCATCTTCTGGCTTAATTAGGAATACAGGAAGGAGAAGTTGAATTGGGCCATTCAGCCCTTCAATATGATTGTGACAGTTCTGGCTGTGGTCTCAAAACCAAATCTTGAATCCTTGCACGTCCCTTAATTGGCATTTGGTGCACTTGTATTGGGTATAGGAATTGGGATATTACATTGCAGCTGTGCAAGACATTGGTTAGGCCACAATTGGAATGCTGTGTTCAATTCTGGTCTCTCTGCTATACAAAAGATATTGTTAAACTTGAAAGGGTTCAGTAAAGATTTACAAGGATGCTGCCAGGTTTGGAGGGTTTGAGCTATAGGGAGAGGCTGAATAGACTGGGGCTATTTCCCTGCAGCGTCAGAGGCTGAGGGGTGACCTTATAGAGATTTATAAAATCATGAGGGGCATGGATAGAGTGAATAACCAAGATATTTTTCCTGGGGTAGGGGAGTCCAAAACAAGAAGGCACAAGTTTAAGGTGAGAGGGGAAAGATTTAAAGGGGACCGGAGGAGTGATTTTTTTCATGCAGAGGGTGGTGTGTGTATGGAATGAACTGCCAGAGGAATTGGTGGAGGCTGGTACAATTACAACATTTAAAAGGCATCTGGATGGGTATATGATCGGAAGGGTTTAAAGGATATGGGCCAAGTACTGGCAAATGGGACGAGATAAATTTAGGATATCTGGTCAGCATGGACTAGTTGGACGGAAGGTTCTGTTTCCATGTTGTACAGCACTACGACTCTGTGTCTCTAATTCCCTTGTCCTTCAAAAATCTCGTGAACTCAGCTTGACTAAATTCATTGAGCCCACCTCCACTATTTTCCAAGGATGAGAATTTTACAGATTAATAAATCTGCGAGAGAAAAAGAAAATCTCATCTCTGTCTTCAAAGGGGGATATCTTATTATTAAACCATGTTTCCAAGCTCTAGCTCCCCTCACAACAGGAAATATCTTCTCAGTATTCATCCAGTTGATTCCTCTCAGGATCTTATATGTTTTGGTAAGCTAATTCTGGACCATTCTGCTATATCCTGACAGAATAGTGATAGATTCCACTCTCCCACTCCTCCCCTCAAAAAACCATGTACATTTAACTCTGTAAACTGTTAGTTGGGGTCCTGACACTGGCATATTTCTCCGTACATTTTGTGCTCTGGTGTCAAAGTGTCACAACATCAAGCATAAGTTATGCGAATAAAATTTCTATAAAACTGTAAAACAGAGATAAAATGCCTTTGGAAGAATGGTTTTGTCTCTGGCGACGCATATCTCGGGATGTATCAAGTCAAGTTTGATTTACTCCATCTGCCCCAGCATTGTTTTCTATTCAAAAGCCAACCATTTCGTTAGCCAATTAGATGAATCTTGTTTTCAGTCAATCACATTTTTCTTCCCAGCTCCAAGACTTTTGTGATGAATAAATAAAAATGTGAAAAGAAAGTTTTACAAGAAAGTCTTTTTTTATTGTCACTATAACTTTTTCTCCAGAGTTGCCAGCTGCAGTGTCCTAGAGTTTAATTTTTAATTCCTACAGATTTCAGGACAGTCTGGGAGGGTTGGCAACTTTATTTTGAAAATTATCAACAACATGCAGTTCATGTGCAAAAATTTAAATAGTAAGACTTGCGTTTATGTAGCACCGTTCACTTCCCAAAGTATTTTGCAGTCAATGAAGTGCTTGAAATGTAACCACTGTTATGATATCGAGAAATGCAGCGGCCAGTTGGCACACAGTTAGCTTGCACAAAAATGATATAATGTTGACCAAATAATCTTTTTGAGTGTTGGTTGATGTAAAAATATTGTCCAGGCCATAGGGGAGAAATCCCTTGCACTGCTTCCAACAACATTCTGGAATCTTTTATAGTCACCTGAGACATTTAATACTTCATCTAAAGTATAAATCAAATTTAAGACATTTCTAGTACAAAACCAACAATGAAAAGCACTGAAGCTGTTGAAGTTATTCCAGAAAGAACATAAAATTCAAGAGGATCAATTGATACAGGACAGTAAAATGAAATGCAATTCCATATTTTGTCTGCTAAAATATTTAGTGCAATACGTAAGAGGACAGATATTTCTTGGCAACATGGATAATGTGGAACCCAAATATCTAAAAAATACTCACGCACACAGTTGAGAGTCTCTTACCAGATTTTGTTTTCCTTTTTCATTCATGGCGCGTAGGTGGTCACTGCTTGGCCAGTATTTATTTCCCATTACTCTTTGCTGTTGAAAAGGTGGTGGTGGGCTGCCTTCTTGAACTGGTGGAGTCCATTTGCTGTAGGTTGACCCACAATACCGTCAGGGACAGAATTTTGGGATTTTGACCAAATGACACTGAGGGAGAGGTGATATATTTCCAAGTCAGGATGGTGAGTGGCTTGGAGGCAAACTTGCACAACATGGTGTTCCCTTGTATCTGCTGCCCTAGCCCTTCCAAATCAAAGTCATCTTGGGTTTGGAAGGTTCTGTCTAAGGATTGTTGGTGAATTTCTGTGGTGCATATTGTAGATAGTACATACTGCTGCCACTGAGCGTCGGTAGTGGAGGGAGTGAATGTTTGTTATAACACAGTTTGGAGCTGGAGGAACAGACCAGGCCAGGCAGCATCAGAGGAGCAGGAAAGCTGACATTTCGGGTCTGGACCCTTCAGTTTACCTGCTCCTCTGATGGTGCCTGGCATGCTGTGTTCCTCCAGCTCCACACTGTGTTATCTCTGACTCCAGCATCAGCCGTTCTTCCTACCTCTGAGTGAATGTTTGTTGATGGGTTGACAATCGAATAGGTTACTTGGTCCAGGATGGTGTCAAGCTTCTGAACGTTGTTGGAGTTGCAGCCACCCAGGTAAGTGGGGAGCATTCTGTCACAGTCCTGACTTGTGTCTTGCAGATGGTAGAGAGGCTTTGAAGAGTCAGGAGGTGAGTTCCTCACTGCAGGATCCTTTGCTTCTGATTCCTAGTTTTCAAGTTAGTATACATTATCATCAAAGAATGCTTTTTTATTCATTTTTGCAAAAATAAATTCACCAGGTTTCTTGTCAATATTTCTTCTCAGAATTGGTTAAGAGGTGGGTAATCCTGGGAAATTGGGCCCGTAGACTTCTATTAAGGCTCATGCTCCTGTTAACAGTTGTAAGTACATTGACACCGACTTAACGTCTCCCTGAGGAGCATAGCCATTTTCTGGTCTTTAGGCAACTGTTGAATTTCAGTTTGAACTCTCATTAATATTGCATCAGACACTGGAAGTTCCCTACAAATGGCACCATGCTTTACCTTCCTAGCCCCAGCATGGACATACATCAACCCTACTCAATCACGGTCTCAACACTTATAGGTTTAGAGGTTCAGTAGCTGTCAACATTGACCAGAAATATAAATGCTGTGGCTACAAGAGCAGCTCAGGATCTGGGCATACTGTGACAAAAATGCTCACCGGAGTTCTGAAGAAGGGTCACCGGACCCGAAACGTTAACTCTGTTTTTTCCCTTCACAGATGCTGGCAGACCTGCTGAGCTTTTCCTGCAACTTTGCTTTCATTCCTGTTATCAAATAGTCTCCTATTACACACAACCCATTGTTAGCCACTAACAGTCCCAATTAACAGATATTCACCCTCCTAGCCAGATTGGTATCTACTCCTTTGTCTGTCCAACTGTTCTCTCTCTTTGGGCCCTATCCTCACCGATCATTTCCTCCTTAACCTCTCTCCCCACCCCATCTTCTGAATATAAACTGACGTTTTCCCAGCTACCATCCAGTTCGGAGGAAGGGTCACCGGACCTAAAATGTTAGCTCTGATTTTTTTCACAGATGCTGCCAGACCTGCTGAACTTTTCCAGCAACTTCTGTTTTTGACCCTTGTACGTTATTGTACTCATAAGTGCAAACACTCCTAAGTCCAATGTTCATTCATCAGGGACCCCTGTATTACCTCAAATCACTTCATACAATTTGGGAAGATTTGACACTTATTCAAGCAATTAATACCTTAATGTTTGTTTGCTGTCCATAGGCACTTGAATTCTGTGCATTTTCAATGCAATTGGATGAAGTTGCTCTTGTAATCTCTGACGGACAATATGCCTATGGTCACACTGGGAGGTAAGGCCGTATTTTCATATGCCTGTTGAGAAATAGTGACTGAGAGGTGCCAAAAGGTTGAACTTCCAAGAAATTGGTAGAACAGAAGATTATAAAGAAGACTCAAAAATGTGGGAAAAAGTCAAAATGGTCATCAGCAGTTGACTCATTTCTGTATTTTGGTTCATGTTGATATGTAAAGTATGACTATGAGCTTCTATTTATACTAAAGAACTCATTAAATATTGAAGTACAAGAGGTTTCATGAAAAGTAGCAGAGGTGGAAAGCCTCTGGTAAGGTAGCCAGATGTAACTTATAATGTTATTAAATTGACCACTGCCTGTGAGTGAATGCAGGAAAACACAGGTTTTGCTAACATATGTCTGTTTGTATAGTCTCAAAAATATTAAAGTTATTAAACTTTAAGTAACCTTTCTCCGATAGGAAGTTGCTAGTGTATCTTTTGGTCGATGAGATTGTGTCATTGAGTGGGTTAACATTCCTGCTGAGTCTGACCCTTTCTAACCTCAAAAACACATGATGTGTTATTTCTAAATGTTTTCTAGCTAGTTCACAATTTATTATACCATTCTGTTAAAACTCTCAGTTGCATCCATTGCATTTAACCAAATGCTACTGCTGAATATGTTGCACTTAGATCCAAATTAGTATCAAAGAACAAAGAAGTGTATATTTCAACAGTATAGACAACTGAAAAGAAATAAGTAACTTTTTTTCATTTTATTACTTCCTGTGAATGCTAGTTCAATACCTTGGTGAATTATCATGTCTAATCCTAACAGTACTGCAACTTGCAATATCCTAATTGCTAAAATGTGACTTAGTGGTTGGGTGGAGGAGCATTCAATGATAGCACAGTGTTGTATCACCTCGATGACAGTGTTTTAGCTGTGCGAAAGCCGCAAAATCATTTTACCATGGCTATTCTTAATTAACATTTTGATGATCACACTTCTCAAATTTAGACACCCAGTTGAGCCAACAGTAATATATTGCCTTGGAAATGCTTTGTTTGCACAGCCAGCATATTCCAATATATTTACCAAAAGGCTGATTTCTGCAGCACTTGTATCCAACCACCATTTTACCCTTGACCTGTGAATATTTTCTATCCAGTCAGATGGGGCCAAATGCACAAGAGTGTGTGTGTCTTAATATCCTTCCAATTGCTTCCCATTTCAACAAAGCATCTTGTCTTATGCTAACATTTCCATCTTATGCCTGCTGCAGTGCTCCAAAACAAGCTTAAGGAACAGCATGTCTTTTTCCACTTTAAAGTTTTCGAGACTCAAATTTGAGTTCAACAACTTCAGAACATGAACATTGTCCGTCACCTCTGCCATGTCTTGATGACCTGGGTTTGTTCTTAGCGAAGGAGATCGGTTTTCAATTATTTACACGTTATTAGTCTATTATGGAGTCAGTTAACTCAGTTGGATGGCCAGCTGGCCGGTGAAACAAAATGTCACCAATAACACAGGGTCCAGTTCCCATACCAGCTCACATTACCATGAAGGTCCCACTTTCTCAACCTCACCTCTTGCCTAAAGAGTAGTGACCCTCAGGTTAAAACCGTCCACAGTCATCTCTCCGAAATGAGAAAGCAGCCCTCTAGGACTGTGGCAATTTTACCTATTATACATTACCTATGATACACCTACATCTCTTCTTTACTAACACTGGCAGTCATTTTGTCTCTTGTTCTCACTGCCTGTTCCATTTGTGATGATTCTGGGGCTTTGTGTTTTGTCCTGGTTTCTTTTAGAGAGAGATTGGGGGACAGGTAACAAACAGTCTATGAGAAGATAAACAACTAGTGAAGCCTTGGGCTTTTTTTAAAATAGCTGGAACAATAGAAGCAGCCTGAATGGGTGTGATCAAGCTCCGACCCACTGAACCAGAATCTTCAGTTTCAGCATACAGCAAGTGTTGTTGGGCCCTCAGCAGGTTGGAAACTGCAGTAAATCTCTCCCACCTGCTACATTTTCTCAGAACTCTCGATGTTCTTCCTCTTGGGCTGCTGGAGTTGCATGTGAGACAATCAGTGTTCTGCAATTCATAAAAACTGAAAGAACAGCAGAAGCTGTAAATCAGGAACAGAAACAGAAGTTGCTGGTAAAGCTCTGCAGGTCTGGCAGCATCTGTGAAGGCAAAAAACAGAGTTACTGTTTCAGGCCTGGTGACCCTTTCTTAGAACTTCTTTCCTTCACAGATGCTGAGCTTTTCCAGCAACTTTGTTTTTGTTCCTGGTTTACAGCATCCGCGGTTCTTTCGGTTTTTATTTAAACAATTAATTAGAAGACATTAAGGGTGGCAGGGTGGGTAATATGACATATCTGAAGTATGTGGAAGCTCATGGAAGCTCATTTGCTCCAAGGCAGACATGTATAGTAAGTGTTTAAGCTCAAGGAAGATTTGGCTTATGAGCTGGAGGCTCAACTACAGACTCCGTGAGACAGCAGAAATCCACCAGAGTTATTTCTAGTAGGAGTCAGTCATATCAGTTAGGGTTATGCTTTCTGATTTCCTCAGTGTTCAGGGACAGGAGAATGTGACAGGAGGAGTGAGGCAGGAAAGGGGCCTCAGTTTGATAGGGGTGCAGGATCCTCAACTCTTGCAATAGTCCAAGAGGTTTGAGGTTCTTTCTGGTAGCTTGAATGGGTTGGCCCATGATGGGGGCAGCGTGGTGACTCAGTGGTTAGCGCTGCTGCCTCACAGAGTCAGGGACCTGGGTTCGATTCCAGCCTCGGGTGACTGTCTGTGTGGAGTTTGCACGTTCTCCCTTTGTCTGCATGGGTTTCCTCCCACAATCCAAAGATGTGAAGTTTATTTAGATTGGCCATACTAAATTGCCCATGGTGTCTAGGGTGGGATATGCAGGGATGGGTCAGGGTGGGAGGGTCAATGTGGACTCGATGAGCCAAATGGCCTGCTTCCACACTGTAGGGTTTCTATGGATGAGCTAACTGACCACAGCCCCGTGGTACCAAAAGGTAGGGTAACAAAAAAGAATGCACTGTTAGTAGAGGACAATTTGCCCAGAGGGTTTGATAGCATTCTCTGAAGCAAATAGCGAGAATATAGACAGCTGTGCTGCCTGCGCAGTGCCAGAGCTTGGAACAATAGCTTAGAGCTGGAGAGGAGTTGAAGGGGATGATCTAGTCATTGTAACCCATGCAGAAGTGGGTAAGGTCTGAGAAGTGTTGTGGAACACAGAGACCTAGGAGTAGTTCATTGAAAGCAACGTCCCAGGTGGACAGGGTGGTGAAGAAGGCATTTAGCATGCTGGCCTTCATCTGTCAAAGCATTGAGTATAGAAGTTGGGACATTAGGTCACAGTTGTATAAGTTGTTGGTAAGGCCATGCTTGGAGTATTGTGTACAGTTTTGGTCACCCTGTTATAGGAAAGACATAGTTAAACTGGAAAGTGTGCAAACAAGGACGTGGCCAGGACTCATAGGCCTGAGTTCTAGGGAGAGGCTGGCCAGGATAGGAATTTGTTCCTTGGAACACAGGAGAATGAGGGGTGGCCTTATTGAGGTGTATAAAATCATGAGGGACATAGATAGGATGATTTTTCCCAAGGTTGTGGAATTGAAAACTAGAGGGCATAGGTTTAAGGTCAGAGGGGAAAGGACCTGAGGGGAAAATTCTTCACACAGAGGGTGGTGGCTATATGGAATGGGCTGCCAGAGAAAGCAGTTGTGGCAGGTACAATAGCAACATTTTTAAAAATTTGAATAGGTATATGGATGGGAAGGGTTTAGAGGGGTGTGGATGAAATGCAGGCAATTGGAACTGGTTGTGCGGGCACCATTGATAATATCATGAGCCAATCGCCTCCCTACATGGACCAGTTTGGGCTGAAGGGCATGTCTCAATTCTGTGTTACTCTATTACTTAATGACTCTATGAATCTATAACATAGTCAAGGCAAACAAGAAGGTTCCACATGGCAATTATGAGGAAATAGGTTCCAAATTATGAAACAAACTCTCAAAGGTCATAATCTCCAGATAATTACCTGAGTCATGTGCGACTTATCATAGAGCAGATCAGAATAGCGAGATGACAGGCAAAGACTGGCTCAGTGTGACCCAGAGCTGGTGTGGGAGAAGTGGGTTTCAGTTCACAGGGCACTGGCACTAATAATGGAGAAAATGGGATCTCTATCAGCAAGGAGGTCTCCACCTGAGCCATGTAGAGCTGGTTTCCTTCTGAGCTGCATAACTAGAAAAGTAGAGAGGATTTTAAACTAAATATTAGGATCAAAAGATCAAATTTGGGAAGTTGTGGTAAATTAGAGTAGAGACAAAACAGAAGAGAAATGTTATTTAGGAGGACATAATGTGAGTCGTGCTAAATAAATACATACTTTGTTCAATTCCTTTTATCTACTCTCATCAGGACAATTTTCAAGAAGAACAATTTGAGAGGAAATCCAACATTTGTACTGAGTGAGAAAGTGTTGATTGGTTGCCACGTGGACTCTGATGGATAGTGATGTTACCATGGAGATTGCATGCATTAATGTTGATTGACAGTTAACAGCCAGTCTTTGCTAGATTTTAGACCAGGCAGTCTGTGAGGGAATCACCCTGAGAAATGGATCAGTGAATGGCTGTCACCTGTTTGGAGTTTAAATAGGTACATGTTATTTCCATCTGCAAAAAACAAGGTCCTCTACGGGAGTACATATATCTTCCAGTACACTCAAGTGTACCACACTGTGAGCTCGACTGACAACCTTAAATTGGTTATCAGCATAATTCTTTGCACGTTCAGGATTATTTAACAAATATTGTCCAATTCTGGAATAATATCTAACACCACGTACAACATTATTTTGTATCAGTCTTCATTATAGAGTGTACAAGAAACTTCCCAGAAGCAGCAATAAATCAGGAAATGGATGGGAGAGAGGAACTCAAGAATTTTACTATCACTAGAGAGTTGAACTAAATAAATTGTTGGAGCTGTGGGCTGACAAGTATCTGGGTCCTGATGGACTCCAAGCTAGATTCTTAAACAAAGTGGCTACTGAGATAATACATGCGGTAGTGATTGTAATCAGCCAGATGGACCACATAGAATATGAGTTCCCTGATTAGTGCAGTTAGGGACCCCAGGCTGACAGATATAAATAGAAGGGTCAGTCATTCTGCTCACTCTGAGAGCTGGACCTCAGGGAATTGGATCAACGTCAAGGCCACTCCATGTGTAAATAAAGGATGACAGGATATCAGCCTCTGGAGAGTTAGTTCACATGCATTGGCTTTAATTTTCTAAAACTCCCTAGAGTCAGGGAAGATCCCATTAGATTGAAGGTTAGTGAATGTGATTCCTTGATTCATAAAGAGAGGGAGACAAAAAGCAGGAAACTACCAGCCAGTTAGTTTAACATCTATCAAAGGGAATATGTTAGAAATTATTGTTAAAGAAGTTACAGCAGGGCATTTCTGATACGTTCGGGATAAGCACACAGTGTCAACATGGTGTTCTGAATGGCAAATCATGTTTATTGGAGTTTTTTGAGGAAGAAACACATGCTGTGCTTGTGGACAAAAGGTGAATGTACTGAGCTTAGATTTCCGGAAAACATTTGCTAAAGTGCCACTTCAAAGATTATTGCATAAAATAAAATCTCACGGTGTGGCAGAATGTTGGCATGGACGGAAGATAGTCTAGGAAACAGAGAGTAGGGATAAGTGGATGTTTTTTCAGATAGGCATGATGTAATGGGTGGTGTGCCACAGGGGTTAGTGCTGGCACCTCAACTGTTAATAGTTTATATCAGTGACTTGGATGAAGGGGTGGAAAATATACTTGCCAAATTTGCTGATGACCTACAGATAGGAACGTAATTTGCAATGCTGTCATAAGGAGGCTACAAAAGATATTTATTTATTTATTTATCTTTAGATAGTGTATTATTATTATCATTGTAGATATGCATAAGTGAACGGGTAAAAATCTGGCAAGTGGAGTAGAATGTGAGAAAATGTTGGTAGGAAGAATGAAGGAAAGCATACTATCAAAATACTGAGAGTTTGCTGAGCTCTGAGCAGGATCTGGATGTAATAGTGCATGAACTTTGTGTGCGTATATCAGGAAAGCTAGCAGAATATTATCATTTATTGCGATGGAAACTGAATACAAAAGGATGGAGGTTATGCTCCAGTTATATTGGTCACCTCAGTTAAGGAAGGATATAAATTTATTGGAAACAATTCAGAGATGGTTTACCAGACTATTATGTGGATTGAGTGCTTTGTGTCATGAGGAAAAATTGGACTGGCTTAGTTTGAAATCACTGTAGTTCTGAGGAGTAAGAGGCAACCTGTTTGAAGCATTTAAGATCCTGCAGAATGTTGACAGGGTCCTCTTTTGAGAGAGTGCAGAACTAAGGTTCACTGTTTAAAAATCAGGGTTGTCTGTTTAAAACGGATGAAGCAAAATCTTTTCTCTCCTACACGACGTAGACTGCAGCGGCTCAAGAAGGCAACTCGCCATCACCTTCTCCAGAGTAAATCACATTGTGCAACTAACACTGGCCCAGTCGGCATTCTGTGATGAAATCAAATAAAACTCACAGTGGTGATAAACTAGCCTTTAGGATCTTCTTTTTAGTACCCCATCATCTGGCCAGCAGTCCTCGATTTCTCGGAAAGATTGAAAACAAATCCTCATGAAGATACAATCATGAAAAATATATTTGCCTGAAACCAGATTAAACTGGTTTGCTTCAAGAATTCAAGGTCAGAACTTTCCACTTTGTCTAAAGTTTGGAATACAAGCATCTGTAGGTTTCATTAGGATGTGCCGTACTCTTCAGTTCTATTTTGTCCAAAATCAACCAAACCAGAGCAACAATTGCTGTATGAACATGCCAGCTCACATCTGCTGTATATTGATGCCACCATCCTCTTTAGGAAACCAAAGGGTCTACTTGGCCTTATATGGTAGAGCAAACCCATTTCCTGGTGTCTTGTAGTTAATAAGGTATAGTTTATTGCAAGTAGTTGTGGATTACATTGATATGATGGACATCATTACTGAGACTTGGAGAAAGCCTAGATGTTACGTCCCTTGAGATCTTAAAGCTATTCTGCACACAAGCCCATGTGACATTATTTCAGGGAGTACGCTTGCACACACAACAATAATCTCAGGCTGTCAAGTACTAATTAAATCCAAAGCAGACCAAAGTTCTGTGATCTTACCTGAAGCATCAACTTGTCTCCTCCTCCGATGCTGCCTGGCCTGTTGTGTTCCTCCAACTCCACACTGTGTTGTCTCAAAGGGAATCTTGCAGTTTTTGCTGTTCCCTTGCAACTTATTCCTCTAAGTTGTATGGGTCAAAGGTTTAGAAGGTGTTACTGAAAGAACCTTGGTAAATTTGTGCATGTTCTGGGTGGTACACCCTGTTGTCACTGCAGAACAATGGGGATATTTAAGGGGATGGAAGGGGCACCAAGCAAGTGGACTGCTTTGCATTGGATGGTGCTGAGTTTCATAGCTAGTTTTGGAGCTATGCTTTAAGCAAGTGTTGTTGTTCCATCACATTCCTGACTTGCACCTTGCAGGTGGTGGGAAGGCTGTGGTAAGTCTGGAGGTGAGTTACTCACTACAGAATTCCACCTTTTGTCACCACAATATTTGTGCAGCTGGTCCATTTCAGCGTCTGGTTAATGGTGACCCCAGGATATTACAGGAATGAGTGTGTTCAAGAACCACACTTGAAATCTAAAGTTTTCTACAAATTAAGTGCAAAACAGTTTCTTGTTAGTCTTAAATGCTGGAAATCTGTGTAGGAAAATTCTGGAACACCACTTCAGGCAGTGTGCAAGCAGAAAAGACAGGTTGTGTTTCTGGGCTTCAATCTGCTTACATTAGGAGTGAAGTCCTTTACCTGTTGAAGGAGCAGTGCTCAGAAAGCTTGTGATTTCAAATAAACCTGTTGGACTATAACCTGGTGTCATGTGACTTCTGACCTTGTCCACCCCAGTCCAACACCGGCACCTCCACATATATTGGGAGTGATAAAGAAGCAAATTTAAGTAGCCTTACTGATGGCTTAGATGTGACCTTTTTGGTGAAGCACTCTGTTTCTTAGAGCATTATATGAAAGGAATTTCATCCAGTGCCAAAAATAACATTGGGTCGGATGAAGAGCAGATGCTTAAATGAGGGTTTAATCACTGTTCTCATACATAATAGACACTCCAAGAGGGCCTGTGGTTCTCTTGGTTCAAATGAGATTTTTATTTTAAAGCACTGTGATTGCACAATCAGGAATTCTGTACGCCCTTCCTTCATAACACGGCATTGACTTTGAATAATGCAGGCATTTATTTCCAGTCACCTTCAGTGCCCACGTCAGATGGTACTTTTCCTAAGCAGATATTTCACACCACTTCAGAAAATAAACAATTCACCTACAGGAACTCGTAGCAAGAGTCTGGGTCGGAGTGTCTCTTTTTAAGTCCTACTGATAACTACTAGGCCTAAACCTCCTGTGGAATTTGAAGGGACAACGTGGGTAGATTGTCACGGTCGGCAGGCTGGTTATCTAGGACATTAGGTGAAGAGTTAGAGGGATCTTCCCCAGAGGTGGTACGCTGAAGGCCAGTTGCTCCTGGGATGAGAGGGTTGTCTCATGATCAGAGACTGAGGACGTTAGGCCTGCGTGCTCTAGATTTCAAAAGAAGGAGAGATAGTTTCACGGAAATGTCCAAGATGCTGAAGGGGGCTGACAAGGTAGACACTAACAGGTTGTTTCTTTTGCCTGGGGAGTCTAGAACACAGGGGTGCAATCTCTTGAATATGGGACAAAAACAAAGTTGCTGGAAAAGCTCAGCAGGTCCGGCAGCATCTGTGGAGGAGAAAACAGAGTTAACGTTTCGGGTCCGGTGACCCTTCCTCAGAACTGATGGCGGCTGGGAAAAACGTCAGTTTATATGCAGAAAATAGGGAGGTGGGTGGGGTAGGGAGTAAACGATAGGATAGAGCCCAAAGAGAGAGAAAGACAGTTAGACAGACAGAGGAGTTGCTAACGATCAGGCTGAGAGGGTGAATAGTTGTTAATGGGGACTGTTAGTGACTAACAATGGAGGGTGTGTAGTGGCAACCTATGTGGTAACAAGGCCTGGTATGTGCGGTGGGGGGTGCTGGGACATGGGAGAGTTTAGGCCCTAAGATTATTGAACTCAATATTGAGTCCGGAGGGCTGTAGTGTCCCCAAGCGGAAAATGAGGTATTGTTCCTCCAGCTGGCACTGAGCTTCACTGGAACACTGTAGCAAGCCGGAGACAGAGATGTTGGCCGGGGAGCAAGGTGGTGCATTGAAGTGGCAGGCAACAGGTAGTTCAGGGTCTTTTTTGCAGGCAGAACATAGATGTTCTGCGAAGTGGTCGCCAAGTCTACGCTTTGTTTCCCCAATGTAGAGGAGACCACATTGTGAGCAGTGAATGCAGTAGACTAGATTCTTCGAAGTGCAGGTGAAGTGTTGCTTCACCTGGAAGGTATGTTTGGGCCCTTGGATACTGGGGAGGGAGGAGGTAAATGCGCAGGTGTTGCACCTTCGCCAGTTACAGAGGAAGGTGCCATAGGGCTGTGGGGAGGTGTTGGGGGTGAAGGAAGTATGGACCAGGGTGCCCCAGAGCGAACGGTCCCTGCAGAAGGCGGACAAGGGAGGGGAGAGGAATATGTGTCTGATGGTGGCATCTTGCTGGAGGTGGCGGAAATGGCATCTAATGGTCTTCTGGATGTAGATGCTGGTGGGATGGTAGGTGAGGATAAGGGGAACCCTATCGCTGTTGCGGGAGGGAAGAGAAGGGGTGAGGGCAGAAGTGCAGGAGATGGGTCGGACCCGATTGAGGGCGCTGTCGACAACAGAGCTGGGGAATCCTCAGTTGAGGAAGAATGTGGACATTTCGGAGGCCCCCTTGTCAAAGTTGGCCTCCTCTGAACGTATACAACGGAGATGGAGGAACTGAGAGAATGGGATGGAGTCTTTACAGGAAGTGGGGTGTGAGGATGTATAGTCCGGGTAGCTGTGGGAGTCGGTGGGTTTGTAATGGATATTAGTAGCCAGTCTATCCCCAGAAATGGAAACAGAAATGTTGAGGAAGGAAAGGGAGGAGTCAGAGATAGACCAGGTGAAAGTGAGGGCAGGGTGGAAATTGGAGGCGAAATTGATGAAGTTTTCCAATTCTCGACGAGAGAGGGAAGCAGCACCGATGATATCATCGATGTATCGGAGAAAGAGTTGTGGGTGGGGGCCGGAATAGGATTGGAACAAGGAATGTTCCACGTACCCCACGAAGAGACAGGCATAACTAGGGCCCATGCAGGTACCCACGGCAACCCCTCTTACCTGAAGAAAATGAGAGGAGTTGAAAGAGAAGTTGTTGAGGATGAGGACAACTTGGCCAAGTGGAGGAGGGTGGTGGTGGGTGGGGATGGTTCAGGTCTTTGCTCCAGGAAGAAGCGGAGAGCCCTAAGACCCTCCTGGTGGGGAATGGATGCGTAAAGGGATTGCACATCCATGGTAAAGAGGAGGTGGCTGGAGACAGTAAACTGGAACCTTTGAAGCCGGCGTAAACCGTCAGGTGAATCATGGATGTATGTGGGTAGGGATTGGACTGGGGGAGAAGACTGAGTCAAGGTGGGAAGAGATGAGTTCTTTGGGGCATGAGCAGGCTGAAACAATGGGTCTACCTGGACAGTCCTATTTGTGGATTTTTGGCAGGAGGTAGAAACGAGCTGTGCAGTGTTGGGTGACTATTAGCTTGGAAGCGGATGGGGGGAGATCACCGGATGAAATGAGATCCATAACCATAGTGGATACAATGGCCTGATGTGCCATGGTGGGGTTATGGTCCAGGGGAAGGTAGGAGGAGGTATCTGAGAGCTGGCGCTCAACCTCTGCAAGGTAGAGGTCAGTACGCGAGACAACAACAGCACCACCTTTATCGGCAGGCTTGATGACAAAGTCAGGGTTAGATCTGAGTGCGTGGCGTGCAGTCAATTCGGAGGGAGATAGGTTGGATTTGTTGAGAGGGACAATATCAACATAACCGATTACAGCTAGTCTTTGAAAGATAGAGGATATTTCTTGAATATGGGACTGAGATTAGGACACATTTATTCGTAGAATCCCTACAATGTAGAAGCAGGCCATTCAACTCATTGAGTCCACACTAACCCTCTGAATAGCATCCCACCCAGACACATCTCCCTACCCTGCCCCTGTGACCCTACATTTCCCATGGCTACTCCACTTAGCCAGCACATCCCTGGACACTATTGGCTATTTGGCACAGCCAATCCACCTAGCCTGTACATCTTTGGGCTGTTGGAGGAATCCGGAGCTCCCGGAGGAAGCATATGCATGATGGGGAGAACGTACAAACTCCATACAGTCAATCACCCAAGGGTGGAATCGAACCTGGGTTCCTGGCGCTGTGAGGCAGAAGTGCTAACCACTGAGCCACTGTACCACCCTTCAGTCAAAGGATTATGAATTGTTAGAATTTCCTACACACAGATGGTTGTTAAATGTATCAAGACTAAAATGGACAAATTATTAGCCTCTTAGTGAATCAAGGAATATGGCGAAAGTGGAGGCGAGGTGATAGGTCAATCATCATCATTTTAAATGGAGAAGCAGGCTGAGGGGGATTATGGTCTATGCCTGCTCCAATCACTTCACCTGACGAAGGAGCAGTGCTCCGAAAGCTTGTGATTTGAAATAAACCTGTTGGACTATAACCTGATGTCATGTGACTTCTCACTTTGTCCACTCCAGTCCAACGCTGGCACCTCCACATCATGGCCATCATTATGTTCTTGTGTATGCCCATCTGTGCCATCGGCTTTGGTGATCATGATTGAGATATTCCCAAGATATCCATGACATTCCTCTATATTCCACCTACTGCAAGTCTGACCAGAGACTGCTGAGAGAAAGTTAGATTTCACAGTCTAACCTTCCAAAGACCCCGACATCAGTTGGCACTGAAGGCAAATTAACCTGAAGGGAGCAGAAGATGTCAATCACCTTTAAATTCATGGTCTGGTTTTCCTTCAGTAAAACGGGGAGAAAAGTAAATTTGCTTTCTTTTCCCCATCACTTAAAGTTTGTCATCAGATCGATCATCATAGTGTTGCTTAATTTTCTAGTTGGCAATCAACTGAAGTTATGTCTACAGAGATATGTACTGCCAGAAATGACCCATTTCTATGATTTGGAATTGCGGTCAATGCCTTTTTCTCCAAGTAACCATGAAACCACCAGAAGAGAAGGGACCTTTGAAATATGATTCCCAGTGAAGAAATGATGAAGTGGGTCTCAAATCTCATTGGGTGTGTCTCCACAGTTTTACGGGTTGCATCCTAAAATAACCCCATCGCCCACTCTTTCTCTGTCACCCTTCACCTTCTGCTTTGATTTCTGTTGTGCAGGATATAGTGGCCACTGATAACAGTAATTTATCGTAAGAAAGACAATATCAATCTAACCTATTACAGGGAATCTTCGAAAGAAAGAATTGCCATTGTGACTGTTTCGATATTGCACAAATCTGTAGAGCCTTCAGAAACCTTACCGTATTAAAGGCTCTATATGATTTCAAATTCTTGTTGTGTTTGTTATGGTGTTAGAAAGTTGAACAAATTCGGGTCCAAATTTCATAGAAACATAGAAAATAGGTGCGGGAGTAGGCTTTCGGCCTTTTGAGCCTGCACCACCATTCAATATGATCAAAGCTGATCATGTAATCTCAGTATCCCACTCTCGTTTCTCTCCATACCCCCAACCCCTCTAGCTCCAAGGGACACATCCAGATCCCTCTTGAATATATCTAATGAACTGGACCCCAACAGCTTCCTGTGGGAGAGAATTCCCAGCTTCACAACTCCCTGAGTGAATAAATTCTTCCTCATTTCAGTCCTGAATGGCTGGCCTTTCTTCTTCGATTGTCACCCCAAGTTCTATACTTCTCCAACATCGGGAACATTCTTCCTGCATCTAGCCTGTCCAGTCCCATTAGGATTTTATATGTTCTATGAGATACTTCCTCACTCTTCTAAATGCCAGTGGGTACAAGCCCAGTAAATTCATTCTTTCGTCATATGGCAGTCCTGCAATCCCAGGAATCAGTCGGTTCATTCAGTTCACTGAGCAAGAACAGGGAAACAGCACAAAAACAGAAATTGCTGGAAAAGCTCAGCAGGTCTGGCAGCATTTGTGGAGAGAAATCACAGTTAATGTTTCAGGTCCAGTGACCCTTCCTCAGAACTGACGGTAGCCAGGAAATTGTTGGTTTTTATGCAGAAGATAGGGTGGGGAGGGGGGTTAAGAAGTAAATGATAGGTGGGGATAGAGCCCAAAGAGAGAGAAGAACAGTTGGACAGACATAGGAGTGGATAAGGATCTGGCTAGGAGGGTGAATATCTGTTAATGGGGACTATTAGTGGCTGACAATGGGTTCTGAACAATTGCAGGCTACGTGACAACAAGGCCTGGCGCATGGGGGTTGGGGTAAAGACATAGGAGAGTTCAAGTCCTAAACTTCTTAAATTTGATATTGAGTCCAGAAGGCTGTAGGGTCCCCAAGCAGAAAACAAGGTGTTGTTCTTCCAGTTTGCATTCAGCTTCGCTGGAGCACTGCAGCAAGGCAGAGATAGAGATGTCGGCCAGGAAACAGGGTGGTGTGTTAAAGTGGCGGGCAACTGGAAGCTCAGGGTCTTCCTTGTGAGCGCAATGTAGATGTTCTGTGAAGTGGTCACCCAGTCTATGCTTTATTTCCACAAAACAGAGGAAACCACATTGTGAGCAGCAAAGGTAGAAGAGTAGATTTTTTTTCTTTATTCATTCACGGGATGATGGCATCGCTGGTCAGGCAGCATTTATTGCCCATCCCTAATTTCCCAGAGGGCAGTTAAGAGTCAACCACATTGCTGTGGGCCTGGAGTTACATGTAGGCCAGACCAGGTAAAGCTGGCAGTTTCCTTCCCGAAAGGGCCTTCGTGAACCAGATGAATTTTTCTGACAATTGACAATGGATTCATGGTCATCATTAGATTCTTAATTCCAGATATTTATTGAATACGAATTCCACCATCTGCTGTGGCGGGATTCAAACCCGAGTCCCCAGAACATTATCTGGGTCTCTGTATAACAGTCCAGCAATAACACCACTCGGTTATTGCCTCCCCTAGATTGTGGGAAGTGCAGATAAAGTGCTGCTTCACCTGGAAGTTATGTTTTGGCCCTTGGATACTGTGGAGGTAGGAGGCAAATGGGCAGGTGTTAAACCTTCAGCGGTTGCAGTGGAAGGTGCCGTGGTGTTTCGGGGGAAGGGGATGTGTGGTGTTGGGGGTGAAAGAAGAGTGGACCAGGGTGTCCTGCAGGGAACAGTCCCTGTGGAAGGCGGACAAGGGAGAGGAGGGCAATATGTGTCTGGTGGTGGCATCTTGCTGGAGATGGTGGAAATGGCGTCTAATGACGTTCTGGATGTGAATGCTGGTGGGATGGTAGGTGAGAACAAGGGGAATCCTATCGCTGTTGTGAGAGGGAAGAGAAGGGGGCGAGGATGGAAGTGCAGGAGGTGAGTCAAACCTGGTTGAGGGCCCTGTCAGCAACGATGCTGGGGAATCCTCAGTTCAGGAAGAAAGTGGACATTTCGGCAGCTCCCTTTTCAAAGTTGGCATCATCAAAACATATGCAACGGAGATGGAGGAACTGGGAAAATGGAATAGTGTCTTTACAGAAAGCATGGTGTGAGGATGTATAGTCCAGGTAACTTTGGGAGTTGATGGGTTTTTAGTGGAATTAGCATAGTCCAGTTCGGTGGCGCCATATTGACCACCTCAGTGTTGTTGGTAATGGTATTTCTGGCCTGGAGCTGGGTGGTGCAGCCTCAGGCCCAGGGTACAATGCAACACTCTGTCACTGCTGACCTTCTAGGCTGCTGCGCATGAGAAGTTTAATGAAATGAATTGGGAATTTTTTTTTTGCGGCAATCGGGAGTAATTATGGAATCAACCGACGAAGGGGATTCCAAACAGGAAAAGCGCCGGGCTGCAAAACACTTCCATTGAGCAGGCAGCAGGCAAACAATACCCACTTCCTGACTCATCGCCACAGTCAGAACCATTCTAGTGAGTTCAGAATCGTGGGAAATGTTATCAGTGTACAATGGGGACAACCAGATTAACAAGGCCCATGTGGGAAATTTGGCATTTTGACAGTGTTCCTAGACTTTTCTCTGCTTTTTTTTATTCTGTGAAATGAAAGGCGATGTGGTGCAATCCTACCTGGTGGTGACTAACTTTTTTTGATGTCAGCATCCACCTTGGCTCTAGGCCTGTCGGCATTCATTGATCAACATCTGTCGCTGTGAAAATGTTCACCCCCTACACTGCGAGAAAACAATCAGCACATTCGCCGCGAAACACAGGGGAAACTGTTCCCCACACTGTTTTCAAACTGCTGATAGCAAGTCATACACTTGAGCAAAATCACATTAATTACTTTTAAGCTTTAAATGTTTTTAATTAACTACTACATTTATAACAATAACGGCAACAATTCAACACAGAAGTAATTTATTACATGCAAAGTGGTTTGAGGTATCTTGTCTAGTCCCATTAGGATTTCATATATTTCTACATAACATACAAATTCTTTCTTCCTGTATTTGTAAGGCACGTGCCAAATGTCCCACCCTACTCTACTACCTGTTTTGAAATTTAATTGAGTACATATCTTGTAATTTGTGGTGAGATCCACACAAAAACAACTACAGCAGCTGTCACATTGTTGCAAAAGTCTAACCAGTTCCCTTGTCGACCTTTTCTTCATTCTCGGGATGTGAGCGTTACTGACAAGGCCAGCATTTTTGTGCCTATCCCCAGCTGCCCTTGCAAAGGTTGGAGAGAGCCATCTGATGCTATCGATTTGGAGTACGTGCCTCCAAAGTGCATTAATCTGGGGATCTGTTTAACTGAGTGGGTTGCGAGACCCACAGTGGATTTGGAGTCATGAGCCAGACAGCCTGGAACAGATGCCAGCTTTTCTCTCCTGACAGGAATCAGGGAATCAGTTTGGATTCTTGTTAAAAACCTAAGATTTTGTAATAATTATTGAAGAGATTAGCATTGCATTCTGGATTTATTAATTGAATTTAAATTCCCTCAACTGTCATGGTGGGACTTGAACTTGTTTCTGAAGAATTAACACACTGACATTAACACTATGTTACCATCCTTCTTGAGGGAAAGGAGCATGCCATTAAAATCCGATCCCCTAAACTCCACCATTATGGAGTTGACTCCTAATCCCACCAGTCCAGCCAAAACTGGGAAATAAATGAGTGTTGCTCATGTTCCAAGCATACAGTGTAATCAATCATATTGCAAAGAAGGAACTGCACTTGGTCCAATGCATTGATGTTTAAATCTTGGCAACATCAAGCCAGTGTGACGGTTTGGAAGTAGGATCCATGACAAGATATGATCTGGCAAGTATGATTCTTACTTTTCACCACTGTTATTGAAATGCGAGTTGACTTGTGCATTCATTCATGGGATGCGAGTATCCATTGTCAAGCTGGTTGTCCCTCAATGCCTTTGAAAAGTGGTAATGAGCTGCTTCATGAATTTTCTTTGCAAAGAAGGTTCCTGGAGAACTTCTCGTTATGGTCCACAATCACCCAAAGAAAACTTTGAATTAACTTCAAGGCCAAAAGTACGGCAGCTTGACAATGCAGCAAAATAATGAAGATAGGTTCAATCTTCATGAAGAGGAAAAAGGTTTATTACATATTAATAACCAGTACATCAGAAATACATGATGTTCTCTTGTGAGATTAAGTACATATTACTATTTTAACAGCATTTTATTAATACTAATAACAATCATCGAAGCGTGTGATAACCCTGGACAAGACTAGTTATCTCCTCTCCGGAACAGTCCTTAATGTTCGGATGATCAGAATGTAAAGGTCCCCCAGATGACATTATCAGACAAGTGCCTAGTTTAGATCAGTGGAATTCCTCTGCAAAGGGAATTCAGGAGATTAAGGGTTTTCTAGGTAAGCTAATGGACCAACTGATGTGTTTACTAGGAATGACATCTTCCATACAGGACATCCAAGAGATAAAAGATCCTCCAACAGAGAAATGAGTCACAGAATGATCAAGGTCAAAATCACAATCATGGTCATCAGCCCTTGAGCTAATGACCTACCAATGTTCCAAGTCCGAAGGGAATATGCTTTGGAAGAATTGTGCAGGCTCCAGGTTGTGAAGTCAGAAACTTGGGGGAAGATGGAGCTGTGGTAAAAGTAAAGGAACTTGTATAAATGAATGTCAAGATGTTAACTATGGAGGAAAAGCCTGAAGGGAGATGATGCGTAACGTCATGGTTCTGAAATCGCTAATGTTGAAATTGTATTAACATCCACTCAATCTGATAATTTCACTCCATTTCAAGTGGAAAATCTGATAATCTAGAAAAGCTTCTAATGAAGACAGAAGTGACACACCTGGTTTCTTGTCAGTCTTAAGTAATTATGCTGGACTGGTGAATGTAACTTGTACCCACTGCCACCATGCAGTAAATTGCCTTTTGCTATGTAAGATAAGTAATTCTTCTTGTTAAGACTCACAGTGTTCTATCTTCCAACATTGGCAATGAAACAGATTTTGGATTCAGTTTAGAAAGGAAGATAGATGGCAACACCCAGAATTCATTATGTCAGAGACCACCCTTCAGAAGATGATCTTGTATAGGTTGGCCATGCCTCCTGTGAAAGAATAAATGAAGACAAGAATATATAAGGCTGATGTAGCCATATAGAGCTTGGACATATTTGAATGATGACAAGTCCACCACAACCAGGGAAAGGGGGCATGATGGAAGAACAGAAAAGGGGACAGCAAGTGGCTGTAAGACTTTTGTTGCAGATACTTTTGCCAGGAGGGTGAATTTATTTAGCAGGTCCTTTCAGAATCTATCATTGCAATTATACCTCAGGAGGCTACAGTTCAATCTCTGTTCATGATTTCAAACCAAACACCAGAGCTGTGGTTACAATTACCACAGGAAAGCAGCCCCCCGCTGAACTCCAATTTTACACTTCTGGCTCATTTCAAATTCGAGGCTGCCACAGAGCATTGTCGCACAGAATCATAGAATCCCTACAGTGCAGAAAGAGACCATTTTGTCCATCAAGTCCACACTAACCCTCGGAAGAACATCCCTTCCACACTCAGCCCACTAACCTATCTCTGTAACCTTGCATCCACCACAACTAAGCCACCTAACCTGCACATCCTTGGACATTGCAGACAATTTAACATGGCCAAGCCCCCTAGCCTGCATATCTTTGGACAGAAGGAGGCCCGTCCATCAGAAAATGATGGGAGTGCCAAATTATAAGATCTGCTGTGAGGTGAAATCTTGATGTTTTGCGCCTCAGTAAACCAAACACAGACTCATGACCATTCATATGGTTGACTGGGCTTGCTTGAGTTGGTGTGTACTCCTCCAAATTACCTCCTGAGACAAGAGCAGCCGGCACTTTACTTTGCAGTTGCTTTCTCTGATATTAACTCATTTGAAACAAATAAGACTTTGGCCACAACAGCAGCACATTAAGGTTAAGTCGTCCACGTCCAGCAACATATTGACTCAGAATATCTGCTGTAGAAGAAGTTAGATGGAGTCAGTATGTGATTTTACAGCTTTTAACACAAGGGCAGTGAAGCTGAGAGCCACCCTCATGCACATCTGGTTTACTGTGCAGCAACTTATGCATGTGCAGCTGCAAAGAATTGATTTGTTTTTTTTTTGAAGGCTTAGAATGGTGTCAGTGATGGTGTATCAAGCAACAGAGTTTTGAGTTATTGTATTAGTACTCAACGCAAGAGTTCATGTATCGATCTTTCAAATCAAAATGAATTAGAAAAAGCATCCAAGATTGGCATCTGTTTAGGGAGATCAAAACACTGACACGAGGCTCATGAAAAATTAATGCAATTCATTAAAAGTTTTTTGCTAAGTAAACATTGGCCTGTTTATTGACCTGAAATTACTCGATTTTAAACCGATGAAACCTTTACTTATTGCAGCTGGATTATATTAAGTATCACAAATAGATTTAATTGAAAATGATAGGATTATCTGATAAATTCTCTAATGCTTAGAATAATTACAATTTATTCTGAGAGGCTTTTCCCTGGAAACAAAAGTTTAACAATTTCCCAGTCTGAAAGATTGAATCTTATTGCATCGAAGTAAAGAGGTCTCATCATTTCTCTCACACAAATACTTTTTTTCATTAACCAAGAGATTTTGCACAGTGTAGGGAATGATAAGTGATTTTTCTTTCCTTTTTTATAACTTGCTTATGGAATGTGAGTACTTCTGGCAAGGCCAAGATTTCTTACCCATCTCCAAATGCCTTTGAGAATGTGGAGGTGGGCTTTCTTCCCATTTCATTATGGTCCTTGCAGTGAAGGATGAAGGAGAGTGTTCCTGGTCCAGTGACGATGGACGACTGATGACCTATGTCCAAGTCAAGGTAATGTATATGTTGGAGGGCAATTTAACAGCTGGAGCTGCTACCATCACCTTGGTGCTGTGGTTGTCAAGGCCTAGAGGCAGCAATGTGCTGTTGGAGTAACGTGATGAGATACCACAGTGCATCCAGTTGGTTGTGTAGCCACAATGAGCAAGTGACACAAGGAGAGGGCATTCAGGGATAGGGGCAACGATCAAGCAGATTGACCTGATCTAGCTGGCATAAGGCTGCTTCAACAATGAGGCAATTACATCCATCCCAGTGCATGCTGAGCACTCCATTACACTACGGGCAACACAATGGTGCAAAATCTTTTGATGTTTTCTTCATCCTGTTGCACTTGTGTTGATATGGCTTGTCCAGATAGGGTACTGATGATGATAAGGGGCTTGGCAGTCATGTGGAGTGAATATTACCTGCCACTTGTCAGCACAAGACTGAATATTATTCAGGTTCCACAAAAAGGTGGTGTGCATTGTATTATTTTCAGGGGAATATGGAATGGAACTAAATACTTTGAAATAGTCAGTGCACAGTCCCATTCTTGACCTTATAACAGACAGAAGGGTATCTGTAAATCAGATGAGATGGAGAGTATCAATGATGATGCGGTCAAGGCCATCTGCAATGAGGTCCTGGTGTTGCAATGATTAACTTCAATGACCAGAAACATCCTATTTTATATCAGAGATAGCAAAAACTGCAGATTCTGGAATTAGAGATAATACAATGTGGAGCTGGAGGAACACAGCAAGCCAGGGAGCATCAGAGGAGCAGGAAAGTTGACATTTTGGGTCAGGATGCTTCTGCAGAAATGGTGACGGGGAAGGCAGCTCAGAAATAAATAGGGAGACGAGTGGTGGGGCTGGGGAAGGTAGGTGGGATGGTGATAGGTGAGTGCACGTAGGGAGTGGTAGGGATTAGGCAGTGGGATGGGTGGGGCAGATAGGGGCGAGAGAGGATGGACAGGTAGTGTCAGGTCAAGGAGGCAGGGATGACAGGGAGGGTTGGACAAGGGATGAGGCCAGGGTGGGTACATTTTAAAACTGGTGAATTCCACGTTTAGGCCCTTGGGCTGTAGGCTCCTGAGGCAGAATATGAGGTGCTGCTCCTCCAGTTTGTGTGTTGTGTCATTGTCACACTTGAGGAGGCCCAGGATGGACATGTCACCCAGGGAGTAGGAGAGGGAGTTAAAATGGCTGGCAACCGGAAGGTGTTGTTGTTTGTCGTGACCACAGCGCAAAATGCTCTCCGAGCCTCCGCTTGGTCTCACCGATGTAGAAGAGGCCACATCGGGAGCAACGGATACAGGAGACCAAGTTGACGGATGTACATGTGAACCCCGACCAATTTGGAATGTTTGTTTTGTGCCTTGAATGGAGGTGAGGGGGGAGGTGTAGCATCTCCTGCGGTTGCAGGGGAAAGTGCCGCGGGTGGTGGGGCTAGTGGGCAGTGTGGAGCGGACAAGGGAGTCATGGAGAACGCGGTCCCGATGAAAGGCAGATAGAGGTGGGTAGGGAAATATCTCTTTGGTCGAAGGGTCAGATTGTAGGTAGCGGAAGTGGTGGAGATACATTGGATACAGAAGTTAGTGGAGTTATGTGAAGACAAGGGGGATTCTGTCTTTATCTTTGTTGGGGGGAGGGGTGGGAGGGCAGAGGTGCGGGAAATGCAAGAGACGCGGTTGAGGACATTTTTGATCACCGAAGGGGGGGAATTTACGGCCCTTGAAAAAGGAAGACACTCCCCACTAACCACACCACACCTGGCATCTTAACTTGTGATTTCTTGATACAACTTCCTAATAATGTGATGCTGATTTATGTCTGGAAGGAGCATATTGGCATGAATTTTGGTTCCAGAAGGTTCTGGACCATGACACCAGGTGTATTTCCATGGCTGATAACCTAGAAGTGGTCAGGATGGCACAGTGAGGAGATTTTCTAGAACATAGTCAAACTGCCTCGTGGTGTCCTGGTTGATGAAGGGCAATGGTAGTAACTTCAACCAGAGGGTCTGTAGGATCGAGCAAAAATCCCTGACATCTAAAATACTGGACAAGACCAGGATGAAGGCTGTAACAAATACACAACAGAGCCAGCAGATTGGACATTTCCGTCTGGGATTATTGTTTAGCCTGGAATGCCAATTTATACCTCCACTCTGAAAAAACAATCAATCAACACTAACAAGGCTCTAGCCCAAGACTGCTTTTACACCTCGGGCTACCCAGCACATATAGTGTGGGGCCTACAGAGATACCAGACATTTAACTTCAATCAGAATCCACGCATGCCTACTCTTAACAATTGGGAAACCAACTGACTTTAGAAGAAAAACCAGAAACACAATGGAAAGCATAGATTTGACTCAAAGATAAGGGAACCACAATCAGTCATAATTGCAGGCCTCGGCCTAGCCTGACAGCATGATCCAAACAGCAACTCCAGCAGCCATCTTCAAAGGGAAATTCTAATAGGAGAAATTTCAACAGCTAATTCCAGCGGCTATTTCCAAGAGCAATCCCAAGAACAGTCTGAGAGTATCCGAGAACGTTCCAAGAGCTTCTGGACAAGAGCTTCCAGACACAGGCCTGCTCCGAACCAGGGGAACCAATGACCAGCAGATCCAAGAACCGACAATCTCCGAAAACCAGCCGACCTGACCAACATCGCAAGGCCTCTGATACATCCTGAGGAAAACTGGGCCTGCAAATCCAGCAGAACGTAAATAAAATCAGGTACTTACACGATAGATCCAAGACGTACCTTACCGCATCTGCGGACTCAGATGAAAAGCCTACGCAGTCTGAAGTCTTCGTCCAGACTCCGGGTACGTCAGGCGGGAATGGCCAGGCATATCTCAAAATCATGTTTTCCTCAGTGGTGACTTGAAACTCAGAGTTCCAACCTAGCTAACAGGGAGGGGAAGATGGGTGGTGACACTGCATTAGGACACCAAGGATAGGAAGCCTGATTAAAGATGCTGTAATTAAAACTGTTGTTTTTAGATTTTAATAGTGTTTAATCTCACTTATACAGTATTTAATAGTCTTACTGTCCTCTGTATAGTTGATTGTGTCAATTTCTCTGTTTATTGAACTTACCCGTATTTATTGTGTTATATTTTGTATTGTAAATATACACAGAGATTCTTTTGCCCTGAAACACCTGTCTGCTGCCTTCTTCATTTCGCATTCTGTAAATAATTCCACTGTCTAGAACCAGGGATCTGGAGGTGATTCGAACAACTTAAAAATCAGAAATAATTGAATGCAAACCAGAACCCTACCAAACACCAGTCAAAGGGAGAGCTCCAGGCTCCGAGCATCCGGCACTGTTGCTGGAAGAGGTGGGTGCAGCTGCTGCTGCAAAGTGCCCTCCGAGGATTTATAAATGATGCTAAGCGTACTGTGGACACAACTGTTAAGCCACTAAGGAGAAGGGTGAACACACAATCGCAGAGTTGTTATGGCACAGAAGGCCATTTGGCCCATAATGCCTGCACCCGTGTTTGCCCTTGCACAGGATGGATTATAACTACGTTGGTGCCTCTCATACCACAACAGACCCATGCCCAGCTGCGTTGCAGGACCCAGCTCTGCTACCCCCACTACCTCAGCCTGCCACTAGGAGTACCCCACCATCCGCCTTATGGATTTCATCTACTCTCAGGGGAGGTAAGGGATGCTGTGCCAAGCATGCCCTCACTCGGCACTGTGATTGGTAAAACTGGCATCTTGCCACTGAGTAATGGATACCTGTGGGATCTCAGCTCTCTGAGAAGCAGCATGGGGGCAGGGCCATGCTGGCAGACCTGCACGGCCAGTCAGTAACAAGAAACTAAGTTGCCGTAGTCTTACCAGACAGTAAGGCTATCCTCTCATTAGAGAGAGATGACTGATGGTGATTTAATCTGAGGGCCACTACACCTCAGGCAAGGAGAGAGGTGTGAGAAGGAGCGTTCTTAATGGTAACCTCAGGTGGTAGCAGGAAATGAACCCACACTGCTTGGTATCACACTGCCTTTGCAAGGCCACTGAGCTAAACCAAGAAATAGATGGTACACTCACCTCCAAACCTGTCTCCAGAGAAAGTAGGATTATCCTCCTTCCAACAGGGAAGAAGAAGAAGTGACCTTATGGATGTCATAGAATCCCGACAATGTGGAAATAGGCCTTTTGGCCTAACAAGTCCACACCAACCCATTCCCCCTATAACCCACCCGACCTCTACATCCCTGAACACTACGGGCAATTTAGCATGGCCAACCAACCTAGCCTTCACATCTTTGGACTGTGGGAGGAAACCGGAGCAAACCCACACAGACACGGGAGGAATGGGCAAACTCCACACAGACAGTCACCCAGCAGTGGAATCAAACCCAGGTCCCTGGCGCTGTGCAGCAGCGGTGCTAACCATTGAGCCACCATGCCGTTCGCAGGACGCAAGTCTCCACTTCAGGATGAAAACTGAGCTTATAAGTGATAGCAGGCAGGTATCATTCACAGCATGTTGTTCAAAGGTTCTGGTCATACAAAATCACATTTATAGATTTTTAAGTGAAACTTGGAGCTTTAAAATGCAAAACAATACATTGAATTCTGACCTGGTAAGGAGCTGTATGTTGTATCAGGTCTTAAAGAACACTCAAACTTAATTGGTTCCATCTTTTTTAATTTCTTCGGGTTGAATATCATTTAGGCCTTACAGGTATTGGCAATGTATTTTTAAGGGATATTGAAAGCTGGAGCATTGCTATTTAGCTTAAATATAAAGTGCTTAAATTTTAGCCTCTGTGTACACATATGTTAAATTTTAGCCTCTGT